>CAUYQV010039568.1:0-68831 GCA_963574575.1 Galagoides demidoff | reverse complement strand
AAGAAATATTTCAGCATAGCTTTGATAATGAAGTCGATAATACAGAAGAGAAAAATATATGGGAATGAAAAGTGTATTTTCTTTCAAATATACATTAAAATTTAGGAATTAAAAATATATTACACTATAATAGGGCAGTTATTTGGCTAATGTTTTTCAATATTACCCAAGTTCCTTGTTTCGTGGATTCAAAATTTATTTAAATGATGGATGTGATAAATACCTTCTTATAAATAATTAAATAGAATAAGTATAAATATGTTTTAAAAACATTTACTACTGAGTCTTCTGTCTAAAATCTGTGTTAGAATGTTAAATATTTTATAGACAGGGCATGTTTGTCAACTAATTTGCTAAATACTCGTTGAATATTTAGTATTACCAAGAGTAGTTTGGGGAGGTGTTTATGGCTATAAACAAACAAAGCTGAAATAGATTTCAAAACTATGAAGAAATGGGTAGAATTGTGATAGATGTGTTACTTAGTTCAATAAATGCATTTCTCATTGTATATCAAAGCAGTATCCTGAACCCCATAAATGCATCAATGTACAAAGTTATGATTTAATAAAAAATAATTTTATAAAAAGAATCACACTTTAGTGAAGAGAAAAGGAAGACAACAAGTAAAGAAATAAATGAACAATCTAAACTCGATTAAAAATGCCATGAAGGTCCAGTGCCAACCCCTGCATAAAACAGAAAGAAAGTGAAAGAATCAGTAAAATAAATTAGTCGGTATTAAATTAAATGGAGATATAAAGACCAAAGACGGACAAAAAGGTGAAGGCAAAGTGGAAATAATTGACTGGAGTTGGTAGGAAAGCAAAGGAGAGAGAAGAGTTAAAAGATCAAATAGAGATTCTTCTTTTTAGAAATAGTTTATAGCAGTGGTTCTCAACCTGTGGGTCACCACCCCTTTGTAACAATGAAAATACATCCTGCTTATCAGATATTTACATTACAATTCATAACAGTAGCAAAATTACAGTTATGAAGTAGCAATGAAAATAATTTTATGGTTGGGAGTCACCACAACATGAGGTATTGAGTTTAACACAACTGTATTAAAGAGTTGTGACATTAGGAGGCATTAGGAAGGTTGAGAACCACTGGTTTGTAGAGTATTGTGAAATGGGGGTATTAGCTACACAGGAATATAAGGTAAATGTAAGGTTTTTATGAACTATATAAAAACTACATATTTATATTTATAAATAGGTATGTGTGTGTGTGTACATATGTGTGTGTATATTTTGTATAACAGATAGAATGATGCTAGCATGTTAATGATAGTTTAATCAAAAATTAAATTTCAGATCTAATACCTGTTACAGCTGTCAAACAGAAATATTGTCAGGTCAAATATGATAACAGTGAAATTATGTATCTCACTTGCCCTGAATCCCTGAATTAATGAGAATAATGTGAATTTTCTCAGTGAATTCATCATCATGTACATTTCATTTGGAAACATTAATGTTAGCATTGGATTATGTTTAATTGCATTAAGTAAGGAAAGGAACTAGCATTAACATTTGAAACAGAATACAGAAAGGAGAAAATAATAAAAATTAAAATATGTTAATCCCCAGGTTTAGTAGGACATTTAAACAAAAGCTTCCATGGGAAAAAAAAAGGAAAATTTAGGTGAAAAATAATGTATTTTATTTCCTTTTTAGATGAAATAAATACTCAAATTGATCCCAAACCATTCTGTGCTGAGAGTGGTTTGGGATCAATACTATCAAGATAAAATAGAGATATTTCTTAATAGCCCATAGTAACATGTTACATACATGCAAACAGATACTAATTTTTATGAAGAACATAAAATTCCACTAGTTTTTATGAAGAATATAAAATTTTAAAAATTTAAAAATGTTTAATAAATTTACTTATGAATTTTTGGGAAAATATCCATACATATATATTTAATGATCAAGACCTACTTTGGAGTTGTAAATTAACTTAATAAAACAAACATACCCATTTACTCTATTAAATGTCATCATTTATGGAGAATTGCTAAAGTACCACCAATGATATTTTCTATTTTCTTATACTTTAGTATTAGATAGTTAAAAGCTTTATTCTTATTGGTTTCTGCCCCTGACCATGTGTGTATTAACAATTGTTTGAAGAAGACAACTTATTGGTACAAACTGTGATACTTCCTAATGATGAATAACAGCTATTTGCATTTATACTCTAATATGATTTATTCTCACAGACCACTGCTTACAGTTTTTTGTTAGTTATTTTTTAGATGGCGTACACTTCAGACCTATGGCATTATTAGCACTTATGAGTAAGTATGTATATTTTTCCTCCAGGGAAAGTTAATACACAATGGGGTTATTGTGACATGGTCACCTTAGCCATTTGATCTCATGAACTGAGTAGCTACATGAAGGCAAAGCATGTGTGTATATATTCATTCATTCACTAATTTTAATTATTGGATAGCTACAGTGTACATGTTACTGTGCTAGATCTCATATAGAAAGATGTAATGATAAAAACAGACATAGACTGTATGAACTTACAGTTCAGTAGAGGGAAAAAAACCCTCACAAAATTACTTCAACAAAACCAGAATTAATTCCATGAGACGGAGCATGACTATGCTAGGTTGAAAGAAAATGGCAGCAAGGTCTGATTTGGGTTGAAAAAGATGTCTCTGAAGAAGTGGTCAGATAGTAGATAGGTTTTGTGCTAAATTTAAGAATGCATAGGATGTTTTGAAAATTAATTTGGACTTAATCCATCATTCTATCAATTGATCACCTACTATTGATATTTACCTGTCTTTAACAACACATACAGTGGAGATACTACTGGTAAATGGCACCTCTGTTTTTAAGATTCTATATTGATGCCAGTTAGAAATTATTGAATCTTTTTAAGAAGCTAGTGAAGCATCACCAGAAAAGCCTTTTAAGGTCATTTGTCAGCATTTGGAGGTTTGAATGGGTGGATGATACTTCAATACGTTTTGGGTTGTCTTTCTAAAAAGCAGAATCTCCAAGCTGCTTTGGTATGGTCACCGCCTAGAAAGGGATCAGATGATGGAGCCAAATGAAAGATTTTAATGAGGATTAATGAGCAGTGAGCTTGCCCTCAAACAGGTAATTACCTATTTCCAGGTAAGAGATGCACAGCTTTGAAATATTTTCCCCCATTCTGCATGTTGTCTATCCACTGTTATTTCTTTCACTGTGTAGAAGCTTTTTAGTTTTACTAAGTCCCGTTTGTCCATTTTAGTTGCCTGGGCTTTTAGAGCTTAGTCATGAATCCTCTGCCTATACCAATATCCAGAAAGTTTTAGGGACTAATATCCAGAGTTTACAAGGAACCCAACTCTACAGCAACAAATAATCTCATTAACAAGGGTCAAAGAGCATGACTAGACATTTTACAAAGAACTCATACAAATGACAAAAAGGCATATGAAAAAACAATGAAAAAATGCTCAACACTATAATTGTCCAAGAAATTCAATTGAAAACAGCATTAATGTATTATCTTACCCTAGTCAGATGGCTACTGCTAAAAAGACAGAAAACAACAGATGTTGGTGAGAATATGGAGAAAAGAAAAACCTTATACTTTGTTGGTGAGATTGTAAATTAATATAACCTCTATATAAAATGGTGTTGTGATTTCTTAAAGAGCTGAAATAAAACTACCACTCTATCTAGCAATTCCACTGGTGGGTATCTAAAAGAACTATTCATAATAACATAGGCATGAAATGAACCTAAGTGTCCACTCACAGATGATTGGATAATGAAATGTGGTGTCAATACACGTGGTATTTTATTCAGCCATAAAAAGTCAATGAAATCCTGTATTTTGCAGCAACATGGATGAAACTAGAAGCTATTGAGTGAAATGTATGAGACACAGGAATACAAATACTGCATAGTCTCACTTGTAAGTGGTAGCTAAATAATGTTTACACATGAATGTTGAGTGTGGAATAATGGTCTTTGGAAACTTGAGAGTATGGGAGGGTGAATGTAAGGTAAATAAGAAATTCCAAGGTTAGGGGTGGTGGCTCATGCCTGGAATCCTAGCACTCTGGGAAGTTAAGATGCGTGGATTGCCTGAACTCAGGAGTTCCAGACCAGCCCGAGCTAGAACAAGACCCATCTGTAAAAATAGCCAGGTGCGTGGCAGGAGCCTGCAGGCCCACATACAAGGGAGGCTGAGGCAATAGGATTACTTGACTCCATGAGTTTGAGGTTGCTGTGAGCTACCATGCCATGGCACTCTACCTAGGATAACAAAATAAAACTGTCTACAAAAAAAAAAAAAAAAGAAAGAAAGAAAGAAAGAAAAAAGAGAAAGAAAAGAATATAAATAGAAAAGAAATTCTGCACTATGTACCATACATATTATTCAGGTGATTACCTATAACCCACAATTGTATCTAAGTAAAAAAAGAAATGCTTCTTTTGTTTAAAATAATCTGTGCTTAAAAATTAGTTATGTCACAAGTATTCCTAGCATCAATTTCTAAAATACGTCCACCAAAACCCTGCTTCCATGAAATAGTCTTCTAGACACTAAATTAATTTGGTAATTTCTGTATATTTGACCAATCTTTAGAGGTTCTTGTATGTTGCTATATCAAATATTATAAAATTTCCTGCAGAAAAGAACTTGCTTAAATTTTCAAAAGGCGTTGCTTCCTCCAAGAGGATTATTTTGTTCATTTAATGCCTGTTAATTTCTTTTGAAAGTAGTGTCCCTTGAAACAAACTGAGAGATTTCATTTTGACTATAGAGAATTATTTACTTCCTTTTGCTTTTTCAATTAGCCCTCACATTTTACAAAGGGAAACTTTTGTACTTCATCAACAAAAGTAAAATGCCTGCACCTACTACGAATGGAAGGTTGAGCCATATTTTCAATAGCTGTTGCTTAGAAAGACCTCCACAGAGATGTCTCACCAGAAACGGAAGTCCAGCCCTGTGAATTTGCAATTTCCTGGCTTGTTAGGATGCCGATCTCTATGGTCACAAACCCAAATCCTGTAGCACTACCAATTATAAATCGCACTCTATTCAGCTCTATTTATATTCTGAGCTTCGGGTTTGAAAGATTTTTAAGACTCTTCTCTGGGAAATTTTTAAACCTTTAAAAGAGGGCGAAACATTTGCAAAGAAAATGAGGCGATGATCCAGCAGCAGACTGTTGAGTGACCCAATTTATAAGAAAAGAAGAACATGCTCAGTGTAAAGTCTGATTTTTCTCAAGGTTGGATTAAGTGGGGTTTGCGTGGGAATGGTAGGGGTAGTACGAAAGAATAAGCCATTGCAAGAAAGGAAAGAAATTTCCAGATGCCAAGAAATAAAAAATTGTATGTTTGTGTGATAGAGTGAGCAAGAGAGAGAGACAGAAAGACAGACAGACATGTTGGGGAAGAGAGAAAGAAAGCAATTCTTTAGCAACAGCAAGAGACTCTTACCTTTTATTCAGCAGCGTTAACCTGTTATACCAGAAATATTAAGAAAACAAATACAGATATAAAACTAAGTCACAAAGAAAGTATCATATCTTTATGCCCTTGAATCTTGGAAGAATGGCAATGTTTGAATAAACGAATTGCTTTTGAGCTATTATATAACTAAACAAACTCAATGCTTTTTGACTTCCATTTACAAATTCATTACAGTCTATATTTTTATGAAGATGATCAGAAAGTCCTTACTAATGTCTGTTGTTTTTCATCAAAGTCCACCAAGATAAAAAAAATAATATCTTCAGAATTTACTTCTCAGGGCTTCTTTGAAGGGCAGTTACCCTAGTCCTTTCCCTGTTTCTATTACAGAAAGAATTGTGATTTCCATAATCTCAAATGTAATGGGTTGTGATCAGGAAAGCACCACTGACTAAATGTTTTTATTCCAAAAAACATAATAACAAGCATCAGAATTTCGTTTCCTAAAGAGATTATCTATGGACAAAAATGGGATTACAACTCCTTTGTTTAAGTAAGCCAGGACATTTCCTGTCCAAGACAATTTAGAGCAGTGCTACCTTCAAGGTCTAAAGGAGGGTCTTTCATAGCACTGTCTGGATTTTGCTGCATTGTGATTCAGAACAACTGGGCAAACTCTGACAGTTTGGTGTGTTTTCTTTGTGGACCTGAAACTTTTGCCTCCGTATGGCCAAAAAGATCAAAGTAAGACCTATATGGAAAGAGAGAAAAGAATACTTAATTTTGACAAGTTCTTATAAAGAAATAAAATCCAGGCTAATCATGAGCTTTAACACTGTAGTCACTGTCAAGCACTAGCACACATTAAAATAATCTGGCTGCATGGTCTTTAAGGGTGAGATGTTTTAATAAAGTCACGTGGAACATGATCAAATGCAAGTATAATTTTGTGAGTATATATTAAGTACAATCCAAGGGTGTATTTCAAAATAAGAGTAAATTTTAAATGTCCCACCACAGAAAACAAGTAAATGAGGCGATGGCAATATTAATCAGTTTGATTTAAGGATTCCATGTTATATATCAAATAGTCATATTATACCCTATAAATGTATAGTTATGATTTTAATTAAAATCAAATTTAAAAAAGAACAAAATACTCAGCAAAGAACTTTAACTGGTGTCTCTTAAGTTACTTTTCAGCATTGTACGTCATAAGAAAAGGTGGGAATATGCTTAAAATTGCAACACGAATCCAAAATTTGATCCCTTACTTTAATCGACAACTTTGCCAAAACCATAGCTTTTCAGTCAGTGAATCACACCTGAATAAACCATGAATCAATTAGGTTTTAGTTAGAAATGGATTGGCAGTACTAGAGGTAATATGCACTCATATGCTTTTTTTTTGTATGCCACCTAGTGTCCTGAGTTATATAAATGATTAATTGGTGTTAATTGATTTATTAACCTTAGAACCCTGAAGGAAGGAGAAACCGTCATAGCAGGATAGCAGGATGATTGTTTTAGGAAAGGCAAAGAAAAAAAATCAGCTCAAGAATAGTGACTAAAATTTCCTTAAAATAACATTAATCCTCTGCAAAAAAAAGAGAGAGAGAGGGGGAAGGAAGGAAGGAGGGAGACAAATTCATTCTATTTGAAAAATATCAGATTGCCCTGACGGTATTCAGAAACAGGTATGCTATTTTGGTTTGGGGCCTTCACTGAAATAATGAATAGAAAGAAAAACACCTTCAATGGATATTATCACAATGCAACACTAAAGAGTAAATAAGGTTGCCTTTGTTAGTTTCTAACCATCTTCCTTTAATGCCTGGATCTCATCCAATTCTTTCCCATTTAAATCCAAAAATTTCATTTTATAGATACTCAACTGACATATGTTACAAAACACATATAGGATTTCTAAAATACCCTTCTTAAAAACATATTTGATTCCTCGTAGGAGTATGTGTGTGTATTGGTAGGTATGTGTATATGAGTGTGTACAATGTATTTTGGAATTTGCAAATCAAAATCTCTTGGAGGCAAATCATAAGAAAAGGCAATAGCATGTATTACTATTATCTTTCCTCTTTTCCACTAGTATCAACCTAAATTCCAATTTCCTGTATCGGGTTAAAGGACTTTTATCCTGATCCCGCAGATGACAATATCCATATTTCTTATGCTACCGTCATTGGAACTTAATTTTATCCCAAAAATGAAAGCCAATATTGTGTACAAGAAGATTTCTCTGGGTTAAAGTTATGCCTGTGGAAAGACATAATATCAAAACTCTTATGACATTAAATTTACCAAGCAAGCCCACTCCATGCCTTCTAATATTATGTAAGGAAGGTCATTTCTTTATTTTTGGCAAAAGAAGTTGGCATCATTTTCAGAAGCTTCTAATGCTCCTTATGTATTTTACCCGTTAGCTCTATTTCAAAACATAACAAGGAAAACATGGAAAATGAGTGTTTGGGGAAAAAATAAACCCAAAAATAAAAAGCAAAATGCTCGGTTTTGGTTGAGACAAGTGTTACTTAACAGACAGAGCTATCCCCAGGAAAGGAAGAGACCTGAACAATTGTTGAAAAACAATGGTCCTTAGACATGGATGGGAAAAAGAAAGCAAAGAATGGGAAAAAATGTTTGTCTACCTTCCTTAGTTTTTCCTAATCCTTTTTGCGATCCTCTCACTGTATTTTCCATTCTTAGCCTGTTTTAGATAAGGGAGTGTGAAGAAGGGGTTGTACAAGTCCCATTGTTCTGTCATTTTACCTTTAATATAATAATCTCCTTAACATCAGTTATGACTTAGCGGAAGCAATAGTAGTAATGACTTTGACCTTAAAAATTTATATAGATTGGATGTAAATGGCATGACGTTCAAGGTCAACATATTCACTGGCCTACTCTTTCCAACTTTTAAAAATTACTATTCGATGTCTCATAATTAAGTGAATCATTTCACTTTGTTAGAATTGTACTGTTGATTGTTTGGCCACAGATGTGTCAAGGAATCTGAAAGAATCGATAGATTAAAGTATAAACAATATTCTTCTTACTCCATAAAATTACCATGTCTTACAGTGGATTCAGGGAAAGGGTTGTTTGTCATTACCTAAATAGTATCTAGGGATTTGAACTCTGAATTAGAAAGAAGAGAAGTAACTTTCAACTAAATGGCTACCAGGTAAATAGTCTGGACTCTTTCAGACAAACTCTTGTCTATAAAGGAAAGCCCTTGCAGTAAGCATGTTTCTTAAAAACTTAACTTCTCTTGAGGATATGTCCTCGTAATTGGATTGTGCTTTTTTACATTGTTTGCATTCTATCCCTTAAGATGACTAGTGTGAGAGACGCGCAGTCATGACGTGTATTCCAATGTGTAAGCAATAAAAACTGTTTTATTTGAAAATGTGTTAATACATTATTTTATAATGAAATGTATCACTTAACATCTTTATTATTTGGCAGAAAATGATACAACTGGCCAGCTCAATTTCTGAAGCAATTCTAGTATGCAAGAAAATTAATTTGAGAACTAAATTCTCATTTCATACCAACATCCATCCAACATTTTTGTTTAAGGTAAATTAAATTTGGATTCATTCATGAAATAAATGAATGGGGATATCCATTAACCCTTCCCTGACCTTTTGTCTCTCCTCATTTCACTGTTTTTTCAGTAGGTTAGACCCAGACAAAATACATTAAGAAATCCTTATTTTTCATTATTTACAAAATTAAAAAATTTTTTTTCACTTTCATCTATGCTTCATGCCCCACTGCCTCTAAGGCCTAAGATTAAAGATACTTCACTAGGGTCAGAGTTAATACACAACAAAGTAATAATTCCAGCTTGTAATAAATGTGAAGATTATTGAATCTTTACCTATCCAGAGAGATTAGTTAGAGCTTCAATTAAAGTAAGATTATTATCTCCTAACAGGCTCATTTTCCTGTTATATATCCTTACTAGGATCCTAATTTAGAGCTAAGTAGTCAATCTAAATGTGCTCTTGATAAAATGTGAACCAGTGACTGTAATATGCTATATTCTTACTTGTAAACTAAGATTTCTCAAATTAATTACGTTTTTAAAAAAGAAGCTTGATATTTTAAGTGAATTACCATGAGTTAACTTATTTAGTAAACACTGTGAAAACTTATTATTCATAATTATATGTTCAAGCCCCAACTTAAAGCAGGCAATGCAATATTAAGCACAGTCTGTCAGGACAAAAGATATGAAGGACACTTAGATACCTTAAACTGAAAAGCAATGATAAGGCAACACAGAATAAAAGTGAATTCCAGAAGGATTTCCACCATATAGTCAGATGCTGATAGAATGCAGGTCAGGGAAGGTTTGTTGTGGGATAACTCATCAAGGATAATTTATTAGAAACTATTGAATGAAATGATC
This sequence comes from Galagoides demidoff, assembly GCA_963574575.1. NCBI lineage: Eukaryota > Metazoa > Chordata > Mammalia > Primates > Galagidae > Galagoides > Galagoides demidoff. The sequence continues at coordinate 58,940 of CAUYQV010039568.1, read as the reverse complement.
ATTGAATCATCAAATATAAATTCATGGAGAATGATTTTTTTTTTGGCAGTTTTTAGCCAGGGCTGGGCCCGGACCCGCCACCTCAGGCATATGGGGTCAGCGCCCTACCCTTTTGAGCCACAGAAGCCACCCATGGAAAATGATTTGAGGGAAGATTTTTCACATTCATATTTTTATATGACTAAAGTGAATAAGGTGGGACACAACAGTGTGGTATATGTATGTATATGTGTATTTTTTGAGTATAGATATTGGGATCAGAGAAATCAAATGTTTCAAGCATCTTTATTGACTTCTCCAAAAAATAAAGTATCTTTACTTTATCAATCTTATTTTAAACTATTATAGTCATTTTAAGTAACAGCAATACTTAAATACATTTAATCTCACACCCTTTCCTGGTTGATGATATAAAAATCAACACAGTATATTTCAGAATTGGGCAAAATATTTCAAGGTCACTTCAAATATAGAACACCTGACAATTTATCAAGTTGCATATGCAGGCAGAATGGGGACTGAAGACCCCATTCTTGGCAAGGGAAACACCTCCAGAAAAGGGGAAAAACAAAGAGATAAGCTAAGAAGGTGGAATAAACTAGATAACTTTTAAATCAGATGCTAAAATCCTTATCTGATCAGTTCCTGGTTTTCTTAGAAGTCTAGACTATAAGGGACACAGCTTGCAAAAACCCCTGTTGGGTCTGCAGTTGTTTTTTTGTTTTTTTGCAAGTTTTTTTTTTTTTCTTTTTTGGCCAGGGCCAGGTTTGAACTCGCCACCTCTGGTATATGGGGCAGGTGCCCTACGCTTTTGAGCCACAGGGGTCACCCACCCCTGTTGGGTCTGTAAACACTCTGTAAACACTACTTCAGAGTAAACACTCTGAAGAAGACAATAGCCATAGAGGAGGCTATGGCAAGGCCTGGCAAATAACATTAACTAGGCCGTCTCCTGACCAGTCAACAGCCAAAGCAAATATCCATTGTGGAGATTTGTATTATGGCCAGGGCAGAGATCAAGGGCATAGCTCAAGCCCTGAAATATGGGCAGGAGGGCTTGTACCCCTTATCAACAGAGGAAGATGCCTCTGTGGTGGAAATCAGGGAAACGTTCTTCTGTTCCATTGTTTCTTCAGAGGAGACTGATGCCATGGCGTCTGATCCACAGAGAACTAGTGAGGATTAAATTCCTCCAAGGAATGTGTGTGTGTGAGACCATAGACAGGAGGCTTTCCCTACACGAGGCTCAGGTTTTGGATTTCTCAAGGCTGCTCAGACTCTTGAAGTTAATGATTATAGATAGAATAAGAGCTGACATGCTTACTCAGAGAAACTACTGATGTTTTTGTGTCCTTTCTCAGCCTATCCTTTGGGATAAATTTACAAATAGTCTTCAATAAAAGTGAGTGGGCAAGTACTCAGGGCCATCCTCTGGAGCCCATAAACTAGCGATGGACCCCTGTGTTCCACCTTTGAAAACTCAATTCTGCATACCCTGTCTCTTTTTCTCTCACCACTTCTAACTTTACTTTTCTTTAGTTAATCGCCTCCTGCTCCACAGATCTTAAAGGACCCTGCCCCTGGGGCGGGACCCTGGCAGCATATTCCTTTGGTACATGGCTGGGCTTTTGAGAATGAGCTACAAAGGGCACTAAGAAGCCTAACACTCAGCCCCTGCCGTTAATAGACTTTCAGAACAACTGAGGAGCCTCCACTTTGTCTGCACATCCTTGACTTGCTTACAGTATACTTCAACCTCGCAGTTATATTCATATTTGTGCATTGCATAATTAGGTGGAGTAATAGATTTTGTTTCTTTTGGGAATATAGCAAGAAAAGCAAAAACAATAATAACAAAAAACCAACTTAGCAATGTAAGACAGAGACCTGACAAGAGGTGATATTTATAATTAATTGCATAAAATTATGTAAATGTTGACACCACATTTTCTGTCTTCTGACACAAGATTTTTCAAATTCTGTTATGAGTTTAAAAGCACAGACGTTAAAGAAGTAAAAGCATCAAGAATGGGAAATTGGTTCTACATCTTCCTATCCTAGTATCTTCCTTAATGTTCTCTCTAAATGCAATGCACCGTCCAACTAAAATCACCTATTTTTACTTAATAAGGAATCTTCTGGCTAATTATTACCAAAGACTAAACCAAAGACTAAATCCCACATCCAGTTATGTGGAGACCATTTAAATAGTAGCTGGTTATGGAATCTTAATAAGGAATCTTCTGGCTAATTATTACCAAAGACTAAACCAATTCAAACAGATTTATCTAAAGTGCCAATTTTTTTTTTTTTATTTTTTTTGTGTGTGTGAAATATGTTTCTAGTGTTTCATTTGGTGGTGATAAAAAATCAGTGGTGAAAGGAAACATGTGTGGTCAATACAAAACATTTCTAACACTAGTATTATGGTCTCATGATACAGAAGACTTAAGTTACAGCTTCACTGATATTCAATGAATGTGAATTTTCAGAAAGGGAAATCTGAATGCAAAAAGAAAGGCACCATCTGTTTTTGACTTGCAAAGCAGCTGCTCCTTCGTTGCACTCTGCTTCACTGGGACCAGTTATTAAACATGTAATTCCAAATATATTTCCTCTTAATTAAACTGAATATAGTGACTGACATGAAAGTTACCTCATTACTTAGTGAAAAGTAAGGTGGGCAATGACAAATTAATTCATAAAATAGGTATACTATAAGTCCACAAAGTTAATAACCAAGGTCTCCTTCCTTTCTCCTTGAAATGTTATGCTTTTTTTGACTTTTCCCCCATAAGGAACATTGTCTTTGGGATGCTTAGCTTAGCTTCTTTTTAATCCCCCAGGGTTTTGATATGCAATTATGTCTCTTTAAAATAGACTATTTTCTTAAAAGTTTACACAAAATACTTATGTCCATTTACAGAGATATGTATGTATAGAAACATGTAACTAAAGAAATAAAAACATTGTCTATTTTCAGCACTATTCTGATTTCTTCTAAACTAGCCATAGTGCAGACCAAGCCAGCATCTTGACTCTCTTGTCTTGACTGCAACCTTAAACCTTAATAGAGTGTTTGCCATAATACCCAAGTTGCCTGGTTTCCAGTTCAATGGCCTGGAACTCCAAGAAACTGTGAGAAGAATATACTCAATAATAATCATAGCATATAACTTCAGAAACAAAAGTTGAGATATGCAGTTCAAAAGATTTCTCCTTCTTACTATGTTCTTGATTAGTCTTTCTTCTGCATCACAGCAGAATGTAATCTCTATTCTTTTGTTACTTCTATAACACATAAGTGCATAGTTGTATAGGATATTCTACTTTTAACTATTTATTTGGGATCTTTAGAATAGAAAACATAACTCTTCTTTTCTTGGATTATACATTCTTAGAATGCAGAATCCATACCCAATCCTCTGTGAGTCCAAAGCAATGTCCCATTCCTTTAAACAAATAAATAAATAAATTGTTTGAGTAACTCCTGTTTGTTCAATAATGTTTAATGAAAAACTAGTGTATCCTAAAAACTCTTAAGAAAATATTTAAGGTAAAAGTCAGTTTATAAAATGCTACCTCTTAAATCACCACTTCTACCATGAAGCTTTAAAATGTATAAAAGCAAGTAAGAATTTCGTTTGGTATTGTCAATTCAAGGTATTTTATATTTATGTCACAACAAATTTCAGGATTTTTTTTTCTTTTTTAGGCGTATGTGAACTATTTCTATTTAAATTTTCTATAAATTTTTATATTGATACATTTCTCTTTTTTATTTTTTTCAAATTTGTCATTAGAGCTCAAAAGAGTCTTACTCTGGCCTCATGGTAGAAGTTGTATTCTGGGGCAAGTGGGGGGACTTGCACATGGAATCTGTACTTATAGCTGAGATTTACATCCTGCCACTATGACAAGTGCCAAGTACTTTTCTCTTCAGGAGACCACTAGTGAAATACAATTGTATTGCCTGATCAGAATTAGCATATGTGATGGTTAATTTTATATGTCAACTTGACTAACAAATGCTTCAATAGCTGGTAAGACATTATTTCTACGTGTGTCAGGAAAGTTGTTTCAGAAAAGGATTAGCATGTGACTTGGTGAGCTGAATAAGGCATCTCGCTCTCTGCAGTGCAAATGGCATCATCCAATCCCTTCTAGGCTCAATGAGAACACGAAGACAGAGGAAGGACAACACTTTCTGCTTGAGCTGAGACAACTGTCTGTCTATCCTTGGATATCAGCACTCCTTGTTCTCAGGAATTTAAACACAGACCATGAGAGTATTGACTCTACAATCCTATTGACCCTACAATCCTCCAGCCTTCAAATTTACAGCATTAACCAACCTGTTTTCTCTGTTGTTCAGCCGGCACATGGCAGTTCATAGGACTTCTTATCCTTCATAACCATGTAAGCCAAATCATATATATGTGTATATATAGAGATATATATTATATAAATTTCCACATACTCTACATACCTATATATCCTTTGACTCTCTTTCTCTGAAGAACTTGGAAAAATTTGGATTTTAAAGCCATTATCCTTAATTTACTCTAAAATGAGTAGAGGTGTTGCTGATGTATTAACATGTTTTGATTTGAATACATAAGAATTGACTTTGAAACACTCTCATTTAAGGCTTGAGCATAACAGATGATTTTATGGTTCTCATGATAAGAACCAACTACAGGGGAAATGATGATGTTATACCCTTAAGAAAAAGCAAATATGGTTACTTCTGAAATAGTCTGGTAAAGTCAACTTATGATGAAGATAAATAGTTATCTTGGACTATGATAAGGGAATATGTGAATAAGAGGGTGGGGCATAAATAAATAACCATTCTTCAAAGAGACCTAATTATATCAATGAGAATACATATATATATATATAAAATATATACATATATATATACATATATACATATATACACATATAATATATACATATATACATATATATACATATATACACATATAATATATACATATATATACACATATAATATATACATATATATATACATATAATATAAATATTAAGTGCAAGTGCCAAAAGAAAATAATAATTTACTGGGCAAAAGAGAAATGTAATCTGCATAACCAGCTACTATTTAAGTGGTCTCCACATAACTGGATGTGGGATTTAGTCACATGTGTCTTGATTCACACATTGATGCCTTCTTCAGGAACTCCCACTCAGTATGGGGACTAGGTATATAGAATCCTGTTTCTGGTGGTTAGGACAATAATTATTTTTGCTATTCTCTAGGAAGTGAGAGTCTTCTGTGTGGATTGGTAATTAATGAAACTACTTTACACTGATACGAATTAAGTTTATGGTGTTATTATCTGTCTAAATGTAGCCATATAATTTCCAAAAGTTAGTGTGGCCTATGCATCAGTTCTTGTATAAAGGGAACATATGCTGACTCATGCTACATTATACTTCCCCTTCTCCTAGAAGACACGAATAACACAGTAACCACAGTAACGGGCAATGTGGTGTGAGACAAGACCACATTTTCCAATTCCCCTTCAGTTGGTAAAAGTTTAATTAATTATTATTCAGCAACTTATTGAAATCTGAATTTACACACAAAGATCCTTTGGTATAGGTCCAACAGTTTTGTAACCCTTACTTCAGCTTTACTTCCCCTAGACGGAAAAACACGGAAAACAACACCTGATGTCTATGGTTAGGGTGCTTCAATATGGTTTTCAAACTCCATCATAGACAAAAAATGTTCATTTCAATTATTTTTTAACTCTTCCTTTTTTTTTTTCTGTTGATAACAGTTACATTTCTGAGCATTTCCTTTTGGTCACAGACTAGTGAGTTTTAGAGTAGATAACAACTTTTAAAAAAAAGTGTAATTCATTCAATTCTGTTGGTAGGAATTCCACTGCAACCTGACAGCTGCCTTTCTACCAGACCTCCCCTTTTGATGGTACACAAGCCAATCTCCAAAATCCTCCCATTCAAATTCTCCAAAATTAAAGAGCCTAGATATAAGCCATTTTCTTCATTGTTGTCGCTTTAAAGTCATATAACTATGTGGCTTCTAAATCAGATAACAATATCATAGGGAAACTAATAAAAAAAGTAATTCTGTAACAAATGTAAATCATTTATAATAGTGTCTGACACCAGTAGATGCCGTTGTTTTATTCATAAGGAGCAAAGACATACTCCAGTCCTATGCTGTGACGAGCTTCATTTCTAAAGATTGTATGAACCAAAAACTGCATGACAATTATTTTGACTCACAAATTAAAAGATGAACCAAATGTTTTTTGAAAGATAATGCACTATTGTTTTTTTTAATTATTTACTAAAAATACATATTGTTATTAAATTGTTAACTATATTGAGATGACAAGAATTTACTAAAATCCAAAGTGCAATTTCTCGTGTTAAAAATAGAAAATAAATAAAATCCGAAGTCTTCTGAAACGTAAACAGACAGAAAATACCAATATGTGTGCAGACCTGCCCCCACTGAAACCGTGTCCCAGATGAATGCAAAACTTCTGTCCCAAGAACTTTCACAGAAGAAGCTTTAGAGGGAGGAGTAATAGATCCGCTCTTCTCATCTGTTCATAGTCCAATCCCAGTTCTAGAGATCTTACCCTTCTCTTCTAAAATCTTTTACAGACATAAGCAGAAACATTATAAATACGTAAAAGCAATAAAACCTCAATGAAAGAATCTTTTTATCCGAAGTTTGCATTTCTCCCTAAACCTACATCTATTAGACCTTCCCACGTGGCAGATTGTACTCTTCAGTGAAGTGCAGGACAGTCCAAAGCCCGAGACTCATTCAGAATAAAGTATTAAAGTATTTGCGGGGTAGCGTTAGTGGTTGTTAAATGTAATTCTAAGCATCTAAAAAACAACTCTAGTCAAAATATGTGCCCTCAGCAAAGGGCACAATGTGACTGTGAGAGCAAACCAGTTTCTAAAACCATTTCTCTATTTATTGACTAAAATTGAACTAGGAACGGATAGTGGAAAGACCAAGAACACAACCCCCCTAATAAATGTGTGTAAAAACTCACTATCATTTTCTGACATTTCAGTCATTGACTTAATATTTTCAAGACTCTATTAAAGACATAATAAGCATCCCTTTTTAATAATTTTTAGCAGTTTTACTCAGCTTTGTTTCAAGAAAGAAGAGACTTCTCATTGAAAATTTATTTTAAAAAATGGAACAATATACCTTCATATAGCTACTCAATTTTGTTATCCCAAATTGTATATTTAGAATGTTATAAGGGAAAAGTATCCATATCAGATTTTTTTCTTCAAAATAATCAAAAGTCAATAATGGTTACAATTGAAGTGACAAAGAACCTAGACATTAAGTTTAGATAGCCCTGGGTTTAAATTCTGATTCCATTATTGACTGGCCAACTTGGTAAAGCAAGTCTCTCAACTTATCCAAGCCTTCAATAAGTTAAATTGTCTAACCTACATGAATTCACTAACTTAATTAAGTGAACTGATACCTAACACATAAGTACTTTCCAATTATTTTGATTTCTTTTTCATTAACAATTATTTCTGTCTCATAGAATAACTCCCCCTATGACATTTCCACTGTATTTTCTAAGTCAGTAGAAGCTTTATGCATAGAAAGTATTAAATATGCATGCCACATTTCAAAAATACCACCTGAAATATGATATTTTATAAACCAAATGATGAAGAAAATTGTTATTTTACAGAGGGAAATTATTTTCTCCGTGATAAAAAGATAGAACTTTTCTGACATTAAAAAGAGCCTCTCATCCACAGTAAGGGTTAGACACAAACAAGACTTTTTCTTTTTTCAAACACAGAATAAAAATAACCCTGGGCAGCCACATACATAAAGCGCTTTTCCAATAATTCAAGATTTAATTCTCATTTAACTACCTTAAACTATCTGATAATTCAACCTCTTTAAATGAATTAAAAAATTGTCAATATTGACACAAATGAATTAAAGCTATGTCATTATGTGACTGATATCCTCATGAAGCAGTTACTATTTTCTGAGTTATTATTTAGTCATAGAAAAAATAAAGATGAATTTGGAAATAATTGAAAAAATTTCATATACAAGATAATATTCATGTATAGTGCTATTAACCTTTCATATTAATTACTTGCATAGGAAACTGTCTTTTTTTCACATATAATTTCATGCATACTCATCAACATAGTAAACAAAAAACATGATAAAGAAAAATCTCTGCATTTTGTATTAGGGAGAATTAAACGAGATGAGCAGTAAAAATGGGAATAAGAAATCATCAAAAATGGAAATAGAAAGCCACCCAGAGAGCTTTGGAGCATAAATTGCATCACAGAGCGTATTCTACCATAAGTGATCACAGAATTTCATATTCACCTAAGACGTCCTCACATTCCACAGAAATGGCTTTAGGGTTTGCATTCATATCTATAATTGAATGGCAAAGAAAGGAAGCATACCACCTCTTCTTTTATATTTGTTACCTGTTAATCTTCACAACAGGACTTCAAGGTTGGTTTCTTTCCCAGTTCAACTTAAAAGAAAAAAAAAAAGTCTACCATAGGACATTTTCAACAGTGCATCCATCTCACATGAAGAATAATGTGGAAGACGGATTCAAACCCAAATGGATCACTCTCTGTCCTACTTACTGTTTCCTAGAAGCAGTCTAAGTGGGGCCTCTTTTGGAAATTTGACAGGACAAAAGTTCACCCAAAGTGGTCCCTGTCAGAAACTATCCCAGCCTGGTTCCTAGGCGAGCTCTGGAGTACAAACTACACAACAGAATTAAACCAACGTGTGTCAGGGGCCTCCATGTACCTATGTATCAGTCAGATGTAGAGCTGCTAACTGGAGAGATTCTTAGATTATTATATTTTTATCTTAGCACCATTACACATTGATAGTCTCTTTCTTGAATTTATTTTCCCCACAAAAGAAATTGTGTCTAAAAACATTTTTCAACATTTTGAAATCAGTAGTGAACTCATTTCCTTCTGTGGTGCGCTTCCCACCACTGTCAGAACAGAGAACGTGGTATTTCTGATTGGATCTCTCATCTCCCTCTCATTTCATAAAGGACACATTTTTTTATGCATCTGGACTCCCAAACATTTAATGCTATTTCCTGGCATATTCCCTGACATATATCAGGTTCTTATTAAATATTAATTGAATTAATTTATATAATTCTTAATTGCTACAAACCAACCGATTGCCAAGTTTTCCTCATGATGGTTGCCAAAGGTTTAATTTATAGTTGAAGGTCTTTGAACTCAGGAGACTAAACTTCTATAGGAAGTAGGATGAGGAGGATGTGGCTTCCCCAGAATAGCTATCCACTTCCTTCCCTTCTCTTACATCACACGTATGGGTCACAGGGAATGATGTTAAAATCTGCTTCAGAAAAGAGAAAACGTTCTGGGTGAGTATATGTATACTTCCTGCAATATAGGCTCTATGTTAACTTCCATAAGCTTATGACAAGCTTTCGGGTTCTAATCACTGCCCTGAAATCTAGAAAACAGTAAATGATTGATGTCCTACTATCCTTCCCTTCCAAGAGTTCAAACCAGCAGAAAAGTTATAACGACATGATTGTTCAGTACAGCCTTTGATCTTGTTAATACCAATTTATTTGCTCTCTTCTTTGGAACTCTTTACCTAAAGATCCAAAGTTATATCAAAATGCAGCTACCCCAATGAGCTTACACCTGTCTCATCCAGCATTTGGTTCTGTGAATCTGGCTTTTCTTGTGCTAGGCCATACCAGTAGAACTGACCTCAACCCAGGGCCTCATTATAACAATGGTAGATTCTTCAACACCAGTGGGGATGAGTATTTTAAACATTGCTTTGGTAAAAAGAGTCGTGTAACATTACTCTGTTGTCATAATCTCATTACCTCACCCCTGAAAATGTGCAAAAGGAGAAAAAAGAAAAAGGATTGCAAAATCTAACATATTAATAGTTTTTCTTTATAAAAACTGCATACATTCAATTGGTCCTATGTAACCTATGGCACCATACCATCCCCCACGAAGTGAAATTCATATCATCCCATTGACCTTTAGGCTATAGAGAGAGATGGGGCATAATCACATAATCTTACTACTTGTTTTTTCTTAATATCACAGTATTCCTTCCTTATACTACAGTCCTTCAAGTGCTACTATTCTTCTCAGCCCCTTGAGATGTAGATACAGTTTATTTGTGCAGGGTTTCTCAGTTCAAAGGTGACTCACTTATTCTGAAACCATTCTTCCTATGCTCCTATGGATGAAGAATCAGGAGAATCAGGGACTGAGCAGACCATCACCTTGTATCTCTCTCTGTCTCTCTCTCTCTCTCTCCTGTTCTGTCACTCTCTCTGCCAGTTGATCTCGTATGTACTTTTAATTCCCAGGGGGAAAAAAATAAAAGAAAGAAACGATCGCTCTTTGCAATCAGTGGCAGATTTTTCTCCCAGCAAGCTAGACTGCTCTTCCCCAGACACTCACTCAATGTCCCAGACACTCACTAAATGTCAGTGATACTCCACTGTATCTGTTTGTGGACTCCACTCATTTTAAAAACATCTTCCAAACATTTTATTTTTCTCCAACTAGATAAGATCCTTAGGATAAAACACAGTCAGGGAATCCTGACTATACTTGCAGAGGGCACTAAACTTTAACCCATCAAAACACTAACCCAATTTCATTCTCACTTTGTCCTCCACATAGCATTCTGTTTAACAACTCTAATTTCACCTTTTCATCACTTCTTCTGGATAAACACCATCCACATTTGGCCTTTCAAAGATTACAGGGAGACAAAGTTGGTGATCCCCTGTAAGAGTAGCAATTCACTCATTTCTACTAGAATTCAGTCTTTGCTTGGTACTAATGCAATTCATCGATCAATCCTTCATGGTACAAACTGAAGCTAAGAATCAGAGTTTATTACCCCAATCCTGACCAGGCAGCTTACTATAGCTATAAGAGATGATAGACTGAAAGAAGCCACAGAAAAACCACATGAGTCTTACATTAGAAAGATTTTAAACATATTCAAAAAGAATAATCTTTACTCAATTAATTAGATAAAGAACAACATAATCTAAAAGCAGTTATTGATAAGTTTATGTTCTCTTAATATCTGAAAATATTTTCAGACAAAGGCATTGGCCTAGGACAAACCTCATCCTTTTCTTTCTCTTACTTGTTACGCTTAATATAAAAATGAAACAAAATACAACTTTATCAATGATTACTAAAAGTCAAAGAGTAACCCTATTAGGTATGACTCTGTAGGTATTCCTTCACGTATAGATGTTTCTATCTGAAGTATTATCAAGCCTTTCTTGAATCCTAAGGCAAGCAACAGTGACATCATTTTTGATTCTTTGGAATGTCAGCAAATATAATTTTTTTTTTCTTTTTCAGAGAAATTTGCAATATTAGCTCATCCCATCAATTGATAAAAGGTCATCTTGATATCTCAGGAGGCGAAAAACATAATAACATTCTATTTTCTTTAAATAGAAAATGGAATGTTTCTAAAAAAAAAAAAAAGACCAAGATGAAAATTTAAACTATGCCATAGAAAAGTAAACATTAGAGGCAGAAAGTAAAATGCCTCTTTTGACAAGCCAACCTATATTTACTCTACATAAAATAGTGTAGAACTTTGTGTTAGGTTATAAAGAGACGGAGCAACAATGCAGCCATTCCCTTAACATTTAGACTTGTGTTAAAGAACAATTTAGACATTAGAATTGAAAATTGCCATAATTACTCATTTGTAATTTTTCCAAAAAGCTTAAACTCATGGTTGTGATGAAGCTCTTTCATTTTTATGAAATACTGATGCTGTATAAGCAATAAAACATGTAATATATTATTCTATTTGCCTTTCTTTTTTATCTTTGTTGTACTGCTAAATTTTATTAATATTGATAAGTTAGTTGACATCTACGGCCCTCAATGTACATATTCATAAAATGAAGGGTTGTAGTATATATTAAAGGTGAACTAACACAGGAGTTTCAGAATTCTAAGATGCTTCTTAAGGTATACACTACCAATATTTTATCACCATCATCGTTGAAGCGGTCACCTGCAGAACATGCACTAAGTTTAAGGTCTGACCAATCATTGATATCATTTTATTGTTGATTATGATATAGAAGTAGAAAAAAAATAATTGTAATTCATAAATAGCTTCTGTGTTTTAGTGTGAATTACTCTAAAGTTTTGTCCCCATCTCATCACCAATAATCCACTGATACAAACTGCTAACTTCCCAATAAACTCAAACACAAAATTTGAAAATTACCTGTTTTGCAATTTTTTTTTTACTTTCCACTTATTTGTTTTTAGCATTTCTAGAAATACAAGGGGAAGCAAAGGTGGTAAGACAGAGTTTGCAATATCCATTCTCATTTCATCTCCTACCAAAAAAATTCTCATTCTTACCTGAAAATATTTCTCAGGTAAAAAAGACTACGAGTCCCAGATATCCTTTTAAATGGGTACAGCTGCTCTACCCAGTGTTGCAAATAAGAAGCATTCTTAAAAGTAAGTCAGTGTGTTCCTATTCCATGCTGTTCTTCAAAAGGTTGATTTGAACTGAAGCAGCTTTCCTTTCTATGAGGACAAGGGCCTTAAAGAGTGGAGAGTGGGAAGAACCTGAGTCCCTGCTGCCAGGGCCAATTTATCCACTAGGCACAGTAAGCACAGTGCCCAGGGCACATTATTATACATTTACGAGCCCACAAATATTTCAAAATTTCTTTTGGAATCACAATTTTTTAAAAATGAACATTTAGGTTTAAGTATATATGTTATGTATTCATATTCAAGCCACACAGTCACAAAACAATACATATTATGCATATTTATATTAAATATACATGTACACATCTATATCAGGTAAGGAAGGGTTGATGAAGGTAACCTCTGTCCCATGAAGGATAAAATGCAGCCATATTTGCTTATTTGCTTTTGCTGATCATGGAGAACTCCCCTGCCTTGATTGCCTACATCTTCTATATCTCAATGTTTAAGGTCCTGTAGTATGGGATTTTCTCACATATGACAAAAAAAAAAAATCTCAATGTTAGCTAATTTTAAGGTTTACAGAGAGGTGCTCAAATCAACTTATGAAATGCACCCAAATAATATAGAACCAAGACCGTGTAACAGAATGTGTCAAGCATTGCATGGACACCACTTCCTTTATTCCTGCCAGGCTTGCAGCTTTTGTTCCATTTTCTAAATATAAAAATGAAGAGTGCTGCAATAAATCTGACTTTCTTTTAGCCACTGTGCTCTGTTCTTTCCTCTATTCCTTTAAGGCACAAGAAATAACCAGCAGACGACTCAGCCTCCTTTCTGTCGCTACTTTCCAGGTCTCAAATCAACTTTAGCGTTGCAAATGTGGAACTCAGAGCCCTGGTTTGGGTCACCTCACTGTCATGACTAACAAGTTCATTGTCTTTAGAAAGAATTTGTTGCTAATTTCTACCTGAGGTGCTGTGGAGATGCATGGGTGAGTATGACAATTAAACTTAAAATACTGTAAAAATGCCAGATGGCCAATCTCACTCACAGGACGTCCACTCCTCTTCAAGCTCTTTGAAAATTATTATAATGTGATGTCATTTGAGTAAAAGAATACATAGGAGGAATGTGTACATTATTAAATTTTCAGGTCAAGTCCCCTGGGAGAAAGGTACACATCTAGGAAACACCGTAGTTGTTAATGTAATCAAGCTAATGGTAATGTGATACCAACCAAAGTCTATTTTCTTATTTATTTATTTTTTTTTTTTTGAGACAGAGCCTCAAGCTATCCCCCTGGGTAGAGGTAGAGTGCCATGGCTTCACTGCTCATAGCAACCTCCAACTCCTGGGCTCAAGCGAGTCTCCTGCCTCAGCCTCCCAAGTAGCTGGGACCACAGGCAACCTGCCACAGTGCCTGGCTATTTTTTTTTTTTTTTGGTTGCAGCCATTACTGTTGTTTGGCGGGCAGGGCTGGATTTGAACCCGCCACCTTAGGTGTATGTGGCTGGCGCCTTAGCCTCTTGAGCCACAGGTGCCGAGCCCAAAGTCTATTTTCTTTTCATTTTTTTCACACTCTTTTTTCAAGAGAGCAGTTCATAAATTTTCAGAAAACTGCACATATCTTTTTAAAAAAATATATGTATAACATACACTATATAATTTTACCATATAGTACATATTACATGCATTTATGTATTTATACATGTATGTGTCTCTGCGTTAATAGTTTCAATATGAAACAAGCCTGTTCCTTTGATAACTATTTCCAGACAAATGTGCAAGTCTATAAATGTGTTCTATGGAGCACAGATGTGACTGTACTGTGCTTCATAGTGCCATCTTCTGATCACTAGTGGAAGTGCAGTTCAGCAAAACAACACTATCAGTTTCCTACGGAAAATCAGTTTATGATGGTGATGATGATGAGGAGGAGGAGGATAAGGATGATGATGATGACCACAAGCTATCAAGATAGAGTTCAAAGGATTAGCCCACTGTTTTGACTATTTTTAAACAAAATGTTACACATATTACTACATAGAATGTCTTGAGGGTTGACATGCAAACAAGGGTCGTATGTCTATTAAGCACTTAACCCTGGCTCAGCTCACACCCCCACACGTGTGTACCACACAAGTCCTTTTTTTCTTCAGTCTTCATGTGGTTTCCAACAGCTCCCTTGTTTCTGAGTTACTTCCCCAACTCCTGGAGACCTTAAACTCAGGATTCTGACCTTGAGGCTTATGTCTGTTCAAACATGAGTTGAAATTCCATGTCTACCCTTTATGAATATTGTGACCTTAAAGATATTAACTGTTCTAATCCCCAATGTTTTAATCAAAAAAGTACATTCATAAGATACTGAAAAGTTTTAAATAAAATAACCCTAGAGAAATCTGTAGTAAATTCTAACACTTAGACAATAAGCAATAAACTCTACCTACTATTATAAATTATTTTTAAAAAATGAAATTATGAGTCCAGCATTTGAGAGAGCAACCTGGAATTACCCAGATAGAAGATGCTGAGTTCCAATTAGAACACATGTCATCCTGATTCCTATGTATTTTTTTCCTAAGCGTCACAGTTAACATTTGAATCTCATCTTGGAGCCCGATGGTAGAAGACTGTAGTTCACTGGTATTTTTGGAAATTAGCATACACACAGGAAGACAATACTCTACTAATATATGATTATTTTTTCACAATAAAAGCTAAATAAAATTAAAGAAAATTAGCTAGAACTTTTAAAGAAAGGATCTCTTCTCATCTTCGGTTGTGAGTTCAATGGATGCCTAAAAGAAACTCACACTGTACCTTTCTCCTTCTGCTGTATAAAAATCCTGGCAACCTAGTTATTTGAAGAAGGACATGCAACCAAAAACCACAATGAAGTGGACACAAACATGAAAGGTTATTTCGGTAATTTTCTTTACACCCAAGGACTCACTCTATTAAAATAATTAAGGGTGTGTGGGCTCTAAGTGCTGCCTGGGTATGAATTTAGGCTACACTGCTGAACAGTTATACTGTTGGGCAAGAATTCTAAGTCCTAGGTGCCTCAGTTTCCACATCTGTAAATGAAGGCAAATTCATTAATCAAATCAAATTTTACATATGCTTAGTAGGGGGGAGATGATCAAATTCTTCATTTTTACCAAGCTAAATATCACTGTTCCTTAGTCTGACAATTCAGATTTCATGCCCTAATAGAATAGAACAAACATTCCTACGGCCGTGTGCCGGTGGGTCTTGGCTTTCATTGGCTCTTCACTAGACAACTTTGGGTGATGAAACCTAGAAGGGAGAGAGACTTAAATTTTCATTCTTTCCAGCTCATCTAAGACACTTCACCTTGTTCACATGTATTTTTTAAATAGGCTATGCTCCCTCATAAATCCTTGTAAAAAAGTTTTATATCATTTTGTTTATTTGAGCATTTTCTCAGCACTTTGCAGAAAGGTACATGAGGCAGAAAATTATTTTCATGTAACTTGACTGAATAATACAGCCTGGTGCACAATGAGATACCCACTTATTTAATGCATTTATAAATATGCAAAAACAGGTGTGATTTTTTGCCAAAACATTAACATCTTCTCATCCTCCTGACTTCAGCTACAATTTTCAAATTTGTTGAGTAAATGCCAGAGATCAAAGGGTATAGTTCTCAAATACTAGGGATTCCACAATTATCAAATACTAGAACTGTGTCTTCCAAATTTTCATATGCATAGGAAGCACTTGAGTTCCACGTTAAAATGAAAATTCCTTGGCCTCTTCCTCACATAATCTAATTTAATGTATGCTGGGCATGAACTTGAACTTGTCTTTTTAAGAAGCATCTCAGGTTGTTCTCACTGAATTTTAGTGAAAAGCACACTTTGAGGAACTTTAAACTGAGGATATATATGTTTTCTATACAGCAATGATGAAATCAACCAATGAACTTTTGAATTTATAATTAGGCTTTAATTGGCTGATCGTCAAACTAATGAACTTCTTTGTCTGATTTATTTAAATAATATTTTTAATGTAGTCTGTGCCATCTCATAAAAACATGCAGCCATTTGCTAGCCCGCTTTAGTTGTAACATTCTTATTTGTCATACAGATTATTATTTTTCCTCAGACTACATTTATAGATAGATCAGATTATACAGGCAGCACTATGGTTTCATTCACAAAGCCATTCTCAGAATAATTACTTAGGTTCTAAACTTCCAGCTAAGGGAATATGGGCTAGCCACTTAATATGTTAAGAACTCAGGGCTCCCTAGTGATAGAACTTGTATAAATGTAATGTGTTTTCAGAAAGTGAGGATTAAATAACAGAAAGTAAGTGGCTAACACTTTTCCAGAAACATGATTAATCTTCAAAATACTGGCTGAATGTGTAATTTATGATTCTGTAAAACAACCAACTGAAATAAAGATATGCATAGAACACACAAAGGTCATTCAATATGCTTCAATATTTTTCTAAATTGTATTGTTGGAAAAACAATAGCCCCCAACCAATTTTTTATGTAGCCTTCTTGTGTGTAAGATGAGCTTGCATTTCTCTCCATGGCATCTAACGGGGAAAGCTTTACACTCTTGACAACATAAAGCTTCTTCAGCCATATCTGCTTCTTGCCAGCATGTCACTTTCATTTTTCATGCATTTTCTTGTTTCTTTTATAATTTAAAGATTGTCTCCCCTTTTCTGTCCAATGCTAAGGGCTTAATTTACTGCAAAGACCAGCACTGAGAGACTGCAAGTGTTAGAAAAGAGGAAATTATATAGAGAACTGCAGGAAAGCTGGTGGTTGAGGCTTCACCACCCCAACACTTCCCATCTCTCCTTCTGCACATACATTCCAAGAGCTTTAGTTTGCCATAACTTACTCATGGCCCTCTGCCGTCCCAGCCCTTCCTTGGACTGTTCTGTTCAGGTCATGACCACCCTTGCCCCATTATGGGACCTTAGAATTATAAAAGGGCAAGACCTTGAACCTGTGAAATACTTGTTAATGTTTATACTGTGCTAGTTTAAGAAGCATCCTCAATCCTACCACCTTAACATAAACTTGAACAATGAACCTACCCTCCTTAAAGACTTTAGTGTTACACTATGGGGATATAATTTTAATAACTACTTTTAATATTTCCAACATAATTTGGAAATTTGAGACCCCAAAGAGAATCCAGGTCAGGTGATAATGGCTTTCCTAATTTTTTTTAATTGAAAACTTTACAGGTATTTTATTTAAATTTGAATTACTAACTGGAATTAATTAAGATGGTAAAGAATTGGCTTCTGTATTGAACCCAAATTATTTTCAAAATTGTGAAGAAAAAAATATTTTTCCATTCAATTTTTTTTAAATCTGTAATTAGGGAGGAGAGAAATGAGCTCCAAAATCTCTACTTGAACAAATCTGACTGACTTGTCTTAGCATGATGTGAGGTTTTTGTCAGTTAGATAATATAAAAATTGCAATATAATGAGTTGTGTTTTTGTGTACTAAATACTATTCCATACATACATTAGCTTCCTGAACCCTCTTGACAAATCTTTGACAGAAGTACTATTATCACCATTTTACTGCTCAGAAAAATGTAGCTAGGAGTTCTTAACTACTGTTATTAAATTCATATAGTAGGTTTGATCCAAAGTGTCTGTTTGATTTCATAGTCTTTGGATTTAAGCCCATGCAATAGGGTAAACATCTTTGGTAACCTCTATCCTTCCCCTCCACCTCCTCCTCCATTAATTAGCTACTCACTAAGTGCTTCTAGATGTTAGGATTATGTTTTTAGTTAGAGTCTGAATGGCAGGAAATCAGAGACCCTTATAATCCTGCAGTGAATAGGAGAGAGAAAGTCATAGGCAGTCACATCTTCCATAGGGCACATGAGATAAATGCCATCCCAGAATCTGTATCATTCCTTACCAATACCTTAACTCAGTTGCAAGGACTAGTTAGTGTAGAAGACAGCAAGAAACTGCAAATGTTTAGTTGTATTTGTTTTCTAAACAAGCAGGAAAAAATATTACAAAGAAGGAGCCAAAGATGAGAAGGCAAATGCCTACAACCTCCACTTATTTAATTATTAGCAAAGATCAGAATTTAGAATATGGCATTTTCCTTTCAGGTACTCTTTAAAGTGTGCGTTGTTCCACACAAATGGATAATGTTTCACACTGTTATGAAAGGGATTCACATGCTTGGTTCCTTCCTTCCCAGCAGACTCTTAACAGGAAATACACCATGATTTTGTAATTTTGATTATACCAGTCTAAGACTCTGAAATTAATTTAAGGAATTCATTTATTTTGAGTTTTAAGAAAAGGATCCAATTTCATGTTGATCGCTTAAAGTAACTAACACGTCCTAGTATTTTCTGAGAGACTATAAGGCACTATTATGTGGTATGAACCGAGATAGGACTCACAGAAATTGTATTCAATCTTGATGAGCCTAAAGGTTAGATATTATTATTTTGTACCTCATAGATGAGAAATTTAAGGAACCTACACAAAAGAAAAAAGCTATGACACATGCAGATGAAGTAAAATCTACAACCACCCAATCCTGTAGATAATTCTTTAGCTATAAACTGCACATAAGCTATTATGAGAGTCTAGAGCAGTGGTTCTCAACCTTCCTAATGCCGCAACTCTTTAATATAGTCCAAAGGGGTCGCAACCCACAGGTTGAGAACCGCTGGTCTAGAGAAATAGAAACCAAACAAAATGTAAGGCCAGTATACAGTTAAGCTGGATGTGAATACACTTTGGAGAACATCTTTGCCAGACAGTAAGCACGCCTCCCACTGAGCCGTGCCACACAGGGTCAGTCTAGATTGAACAACTGAAGAATACATGAGCAAATGTCTGGGAACTACACTTATAGAAAATAATTTCAATGAAAATATCCCAAAGGCACCGAAAATTTCACCTGACAATAAAACTAAAAGGTCAAAAAGATCCATTACAGGTGTTTCTGTTGGGAAGTAAATTGCAGGCAATGATAATGCATTAATGACTACTTTGGGTTTTAGAGATGACCTAGAATCTTATATAGGCCAACTTACTCTTCAAACATCAACTGAATACAGGATGAAAATGATATTCAACTCCTTATGACTTTAATTTCCTTTGTCTTAGAAGAAAGGAACAAATGATGTTGTTCTATCAAATTGCATATGATCAGAGAATGTATCTTACAGTTACTACGTCCTCCACAATCAGTAGAGTAGGTCTGGATACCTGATAAGTACAAACTATTCACATGGTGTTTGATTATAGAAGAGACATGTCCTAGAAAAAGTCACATAACAGAACACAAAGAGTATAGTGGCAAGTCCTGGGTTCCAGTTTTGATTTTCCTCTGTGGCCTTGAGCAAGCCTCAACCACCCTGGGTTGCAGTTTGCTCTCCTCTAAAATGCAGTGCTTTGGACTAGGACGCAACCTTGTATTCACAGCATGCTTCCCAACAGCAGGCTCTTTAAAGTACATTTAAGAGATTAAAATACTGGAAAGCAACACCAAACAAGTCATACATAATTGCAATGCAATCACTACCCAAGGGATAATTATGTCTCCCAGTGTTTATGAAGCATTCTCTGAGCACATTGTTCACTTGGTTGACCTTCAGCTTGTGCCTTCTGTACCCATGAATCATGAGTGACAAGTTTCAGTAAACATGTGCCCTTTCTCTGATGCATACTTAACATGATGTATACCTTTTAATTCCTCTTAGCAGCAAATCACACCCTGTTCTATGCTCCATTTTGTCAACAGATACTGTTGTACACATTCACACAGTGATCTTTGACCAAAAAAGTATATTTTTATGTAATAGTCAGAACTTCATGGCATAATAGTGAAGAGTTTATGACAACATAGGCTCTCATCAAATAGAATAATCAATAAGACTATTTTCAAAATTGGTTTAGTAAAAAATCTCCTTCATATGATAATGTTAAAGACATGTAATAGTTGAAATTCTTTTTTTTTTTTTTTTTTTTTTTTGTCACCCTCGATAGAGTGCTGTGGGAACACAGCTCACAGCAACCTCCAACTCCTGGGCTTAGGCAATTCTCTTGTCTCAGCTTCCTGAGTAATTGGGACAACAGGTGCCCACCACAATGCCTGGCTATAATAGTTGGTCTTCTTTTTTTTTTTTTTAAATATTTTTTTTGTTTGTCTTTACTTTTTTTTTTTTTTTTTTTTTTTTTGCAGTTTGGCCAGAGCTGGGTTCAAACCTGCCACCCTCCACATATGGAGCACGCGCCGTACCCACTGGGCCACAGGCACTGCCCAATATTTGGAACTCTTTATCAGTGGTCCTTAAATTGTTCTTTATACTAGGAAAAAAATTTTCAATGTTATCTTTTACTTATTTAACTTTTCTAAGAATTTAACAAATTCTTTTAGAGATGATTAATAAATATATAGTCAATGAAGAAGTAGAAAATAAGAGTCATAAAAATATTTACATTCACTGGATATACAAAGTTTGAAAGTATCCTTTTTGATTCAATGACTTCTATGCTCATGGCTTTCATTTCCTATTATGATTTATACATTATAAATACAATTATATTTTAAATAGGTACATACAAACAGCCAAATAAATACTTTTCTGCTAAATAGTATTCTGTGTGATTAAATATTCTGAATTGTTACAGGGTTCTCCAAAGTAGAGTATCATCCAGGCACTTTGCCTCCAAAACACTTTCGAGAAAGGCTAGACCAGTTACCAAGGAATGCACCTCCTTCCTCTCTTCTGTACAGATATTTCCTTTCTTTTGTATGATGATTAATCTTCTTTATTTGGTATCATCCAACTGATTTTATCTAGTTTTCTCTTTTTCTGCTGTATCCAGACAGATCATAAATACAAAGATTTCAAGATAGTAATTATAACTATATAGTAAGAGCTGTACAAGCTAGCTCTGGTTGAGCAGATACTGTGTTCCAGAGAATAGATTAAACTCTTTATGTGGATTAATTCTTTCAGTCCTTACAAGAACCTTCTGGGTAGGTTTTATGGGGATTTCTTTTCCTATATCAGAAAACTGTATAGAAATTATAAGCAATTTCTCTACCACCATGCAGCTAGCAAGTGTTATTATATCTTATTGAAGTTGATTAAAAATATCATTCTTCTTATTGTCCTTAAAAAACAGAAGTTACTCTTTTCTCCATTCACACTTAGATGCCATGGACTATTTCTTGGAAGTGAAATAAAGGACCAGAAGAGTGTGTCTCAAAACTTTCATGGTGACCTATGACTGGATTATGTTGATATATATGTCTAACTAATTTATTGTTTTGTTGCCTGGATACATCGTACCATAACTGACTGCAAGCACCTCTTCCTCCTCCTTCTTCTTTTTTTTTTTTCTTCTCTGAGATAAGGTTTCACTCTGTTGCCCAGCCTGGAGTGCAGTAGCAGTAGCATCATCACAGCTCACTCTAAAGTTAAACTCCTGGGCTCAAGAAATCTCCCTTCCTCAGCCTCCCAAGTAGCTAGGCTATAGCAGGCATGTGCCACCACGCCTAACCAATTCTTTCCTTCCTTCCTTCCTTCCTTTTTATTTTCCCAGACAGAGTCTCTCGCTATTTCCCAGGCTGATCTCCAGTTCATGTCCCCTAGTAATCCTCCTCCCTCTGTTTCCTAAAGTACTATGATTATAGGCCTGAGGTGTTGGGCCAGGCTGCAAGTACACTGTTAATGCATAATAATGATAACATAAAGCACATCCCTAAAGGGATGAAGGTAAGTTTAAAAAGTGTTTTGGATTTTTTTTCTGGATTTTCCAGCAAAGAAAATATAATTTTAAATAGTATCGGTTTCACCAGGTTACTTAAATGATTCATTTGTTAAGCAGAATTTAATAAATATCCTATAAGTCACCCCAAAGCAGGCACACACACAATCTCTCTTAGCATACATGAGACAATAGCATTTCATGGGAACCGCACACTTCTCAGTGGTTTCAGTGATTTTTCATTCCTGGTTGGAAGGTTAAGTTCTTCCTTTCAATTACATGGAATTTGGGTAAAAATGATTGTATACCCAAATCATAAATATCTGAAGTGCTTGTATCCTTAGTTATAGAGAAAATTTAACCCACGGAGATAATCTCCAAGTAAGTCCTTTTTGAAGTTGTTATTGGAAACAGGCACCTAATGTCCACAATTGCAACATGAGAAGTCAAGATATTTGGTTGTTAATGTCTTCCTAGAAAAGACGTTTCTCTAACCCATTCACACAGAAGGTACAGTCCTTATCACAAATAAAGTGGTAAAGGAAGGATCATTAAAAGAGGCATGTGTGTCGACCCACTGTGTGCAGGAATTAGAAAAACAAGCCTGTTATACCTTAGAGTAGGCAGGTTACATAAGACTGCTTCCTAGGTCAAATTTATTTGTTTGGAATTTGTAGGTAGGTTTGATTGGGGGAAGTTATTGTGTGTTTATCTCGACTTCTGTGTTTTCCTTTATCTTACACACATCAAGTAGATCCTGAGGTTAGACTCAGGCATAGGACAAATAGGAGCCCGGGGCCTCCTGAAAATAGATTCCAAAGTAAACATGTGGTGTGACTACTGATCAGAGGGCCCAGGAGAGACCTGTAAGGTGACTCCTATTGGGAGGGCTATAACCGACCATCTGCTCAAAGTCCTTACTTTATGGAAAACCACCAGAAGTCAGTAGACCTTCACTCCTCCCCTGCCATGTCTCTCTCCTTATTAAGCCATTTAAAAGTTAACAATCCAAAGACATCAAGAGCATAACCACAGCATAAAGGAACAGAGGTTCAGCAAACTAAAGCGCAAGCTTTCTCCAGCACTCCATGAGTCTTTTTTCACCAAGAACTTCTAAAGAATTTTTCACCCCACCGTTGCTTTCAATACCCACACTACTTCTTTCTGAAGTGCATGACTGGATACCTTGGAATAGCAATTTAATACTTGTGTAGAGTGAACCTATTTAAAAAGTACATTCATTTTTCTCTGAAGCTATTAAGCCAACATGTGTTTACTTTCTTTGACCACATTTATTGTGCGCAGTTTAAATGGGTTTCTGAATTAACTACATTATTCATATCATTAACTTGATTTTTTTTTGGCGTTTATATGCACTTTCTAAACAGAGAAGACAGTATGTAAGGAAATTAAGCAGCTCCTTTTAATTCTATAGGATTTGCCAACAAAAAAGAGAAAGATGACTGGCTCTAGTTTAAGGTGAACATTTAGCTTTTTTTTTCTTTCAGGGTAAGCAAAGTAATTTTGATTTGAGGGCCACAGATATTGTTCATCATGATGAAATTAAGGGCTTTTGTGCCTAAGCATCTAACGTTGTTATAGGAAAAGTGGAAACCAAAAAAGGAAAAGAAAAAAGAGACCTATTCAAAAATTTCTACTTAAAATGCAGGACCATTTTAGGGTGGCGTCCCTGTGGTTAGAAGAATATTACATAGTGACGACCAACTGCATCACAGTCTCAGTGTGCACATTCCTTTCTTTTAAAACGGAGCTAAACTTTAGACCTATTGGGAAGAAAATAGCTAAGTGTTAAGGAGCTCCACTAAGAGAAGGAGCTGATGAACAAGTATATTTTTGCATCAAAAGTCTCAGCTCTGCATTTTCCACACTTTAGAAAGAGTTTGACAACAAAAAGACCAGTGACATCAGCCCTAGGCTATAGGAAATCTAGCAATTGCCACCTTCTGCTGATGCGTTCAAGGAGGTCTAAGCCTGTGAAATAACATTGCTTCCTATACAGGACCACTGACTAAGAAACTAAGTGAACAGAATTCTTTGGCTAGAAAAGCCCCTGTCACAGGTGGCCATAGCTGAGCTACACAGCTTTTCCCAGCAGGACAAGAGGCTCCCCCCTACTGATGCAACTGTTCTTGCAAAGCTGTCAGTTTGGGTTCTAACCTGCATGGTAACCATGTGCTTAGAAGAGCTGCTAAATAGTGCAAAGAGAATAGCCTTCTGCTATAGTTCTTTAAAACACTCTCGTCTTGCAAAATGACACATTCATAGTGCCACATGTGTTTTCAGATTTGTTTACTGTCACAAGGTGTCCTGAGTATCTAGTTGAGTAAATTGCTACAGAGTAATCAAACCAATAGAATAGGATCCTGATTAGGAAGGCTTCACTTGTTCACACTCAACATGCTTTTCTAATACAATTTAAAGTCCAGTCACAGTTCAAACACATAACCAATATTGCAGAAGTTTTGTACCTAAAGAGAACTGGGAATGGCTATTATCATTTTTGTCATAACACATGTGTGAACTACTTTTAATGAAATTTCTCCTTATACAATTAGAACTTTGATAAAAGAAAAAAAAAATGATGGCTCCCTGCCCTTCTATTATCTAACCTACATTAAAACTTTGGAAGCTAGAAACGACAGACCTTTTCCAGTCAATGAAATTATAGCATCCCTAAAAAGCAAATGCACTTCTAGAACTCCAGAGACTTTCGCTGTCTTTAAAATCACTTTAGGCTGGGTTTCTATTTTTAATTATTTACTATTTTATGATATGTTGATAAGCATCTTGGTAAGTGTCTGGTCTTTGAAAATTTCCTTTCTCTGGAAGACTACAAGTAATCATTAAATTACAACCTAATGGCAGGGGATAAGAATTTAAAGAATAACTGTGATAAGGAATTTGTATTGAGACGTTCAAAGCTAACCACAAATATTAAAATGGTTTCTGTATTTGGAGCAAGTTGTGATAACACTGGGAAGCAGACTGATTTTCATTAAAACCATCTGTACAATGTGAACTGAAGTGACATGCAAACCTTTACGGAAAGAAAGAATAATTCTCCCATTCTATTTTAATTTAGGAAAGTCACCTGGCATTTGTGGATTTATTTATTCATTCATTCATTTATTTACTTATGGAGGGAGAGGAAAGAACAAATCTAGGAGTTACTGGGGCTAAATGAAACAGTTCCTATATTAGGAGGAAAGTTTGGTTTCACAGGCCTGAAGGAGGGTGTGCAGAGTAGAAATAGCATCAAACATTTTACAGTCTTAAATTTTAAGAGACAATGAGTTTGCTTCGTCTTTTTCCGTTTCAGATTTAGATACAACCCTCTATATTCCCACTTCATTTTCCATCAAATGCACAATAAAATAATGTTTCCATTCATGTAGCTTGAAAAGATCCTCATCCTGTGTGGGTTATTTTATTTTATAGCAGCCAAGGGAAGGAGGTTGCTGCCAGTATGATGCTAAGAACATGCAGAATAAAGACTCAGTCCCGGGCAAGGAAACAGTCCACCTTTGTGCTGCACTTGTAGAAGAAGAAAGCAAACCCATCACTAACTTTGGGATTTGATCAGCAGAGGGGCGTCACAAAACTCTTCTCAATCACTGCATTTTAACTCTCCAGTAAAAATAGCTCCTCTGTCCTGGGCTTAGAGTCCCATCCGTGGCCAGTGATGGAGTACAGTACTTAATTGTTTCTGACTAAGGTCTCGGCATCAGCACTCTGACAGTGTCCCCTAACTTTTAATCCCCTTCTGGGCTCTGAATTTAGACCCCTTCACAAGACGGCCAGATAATAATAAACACGCCTGTCACTGAGCCTAGGCAAGGCATTAAAGCAGGCCATCGCGGAAGTCTGCGAACTTTTAGACAAGTCTTAGCATCTTCCAGGGTTGACCTGTTTTCTCTGGTTCCCTCTACCTTAAAATCAGACCCACTTGGGGGAGGAGAGAAGCTCCGTGGAGACAACTCCAGTGTAATCCGCTGCCCACGGGCAGTTTCCTCCTTATTCTTTATTTTATTCTATTACCGCGTGTTATCTGTTCCTTGCTACAGGGCTGGACAAAGTGTCTTTTCCTCGCCTCTGAAAGGGAAGGTCTTGGTCTCCTCACTGGGAGTGCTCTGGAGACTTTCTCCAACGGGCGGAAAAGGGTTTCCCCTCGGGAAGAATGGCTTTCAGAGCCCAAATCACAGAGGGACCCTGCTACTTAGGCGGGATGTGCAAACAGCTGAAATGCGCTCCCCCCCCCCCACCCCATGACCCACCCACCGTAGGACCAACTTGGCCCTGGCAGAGCCCCTGGGCTCAGGTCACACACGCTCCTGGACTCACCTGGTACTGAGGACCAGCGCCGGCAGCAGGGACAGCAAATAGTGCACGGGGCTGAATTTCATGCTGCCGCCTGCCGGGGTCCTCCTTCCCCGGCTGCCTTCGCTCTCTCGCCTCTTCGGGGTCTTGCGGCTTCTTGGCGCCCGGCTCTGTTCCCAGACACTGATGAGCAGCAGAAAGACAGAGACGGACAAACGGACGGACGCTACTCCACGGCGGGAGCTGGGAGCGTGGAGTATCTTCAGGAGTGATGTCACCGGAGAGGCGAGGCAGGCGACGCGAGGCGAGCCCAGCCCGGGATTGTTTGGAGCCGCCGCTCCGGAGCGCGGCGGGCGCGTGGTCCCCGCGCTGGAGGCGGCGCGGAGAGGGGAGGGAGTGCCCCGCGCTCGCCCTGCGCCCTGCGGTCTCCCAGCTGCTCCCTGGTCGCCGGGTGAGCCCCAGCCGGGAGCAGATCATTTATTCCCGCTTCTCCCGAGGACCGCGAGGGGCGGGGCGCGCAGCGGAGAAATCTAATCTGCCAATAATTGAACTTGCGTCCTCGGCGGGAGGTGAGACCAAATTCACTGTGACAGACCATCAGACGCTTAGAGTCGCAGGCAGGTGTCCCTCACCTGATGAAACACTGCTTGGAAGAATGTGGTGTTTAAAATATTGTTTTAATTAGAAATGCATAACGATTTGCTCGGCACAGAGAAAGGAAGCAGGAGTAAGGAGCGTCCAGAAACGCACCCTGAGCCCGCGATGCCACTGCAAGCTCCTTAACCCGTACGTGGTAAATGTCGACTACAAAGAACGTTTCGGGACCGTGAACACGTCTGCAGGTCTGCGTGTTGAAGATTTCTGATCTTCCTCCCATTTCAATGTCTGTACAAGCAGCTGGTAATGGGGTTGGAGCTGGTGGTCCAAGTTCACGCACCTGAAGGGGTCCTTTTCCTCAGGTGAGAGTCTTCAAAGACATAACTGAAAAATTAATTAAAAGAATGATAACGTGGGAAAGCCGAAGATACTATGTGCCATTTTGTTTTCTATATTTTCCCAAGTGCTCTATAATGAACATCCAATGTTTTATTTAGAAATTTAAATTATAAAAATTAAATGGCAAGACTGTAATACAAAATACTGCTTTTCAAGTATGGTAGAGTGAACTACTTCGTCTACTGAGATAGCCAGTTCTAAGATCTTTACAACATGATATTCTGTTGGAGATATATGTATGTATAAATGTGCCCATGTACGTTAAATAATTGTGTATGAAGCACTTTTTCATACATTCAATCTTATCCTCACAAGAGCTATCATGGTGAAATAGAAATTGATACAGATATGAGAACAGAGGACCATCAAGGTCTGAGCTGGACTTCTTTTTAAACAAAGAACTGGTTCTATTAATTTCTAAGTAAATCCTGGTGTTGCCATGAACATCACACCCAGCACATGTTACTCAGTGTCTGATCCAAAGTTGGTGTTGAGGAAAGGCTGAGGAGCACCAAGGACCCAAAAGGCAAGGACAGCTGGTGTCCAGGAATTCCTGCCCAGAGGGTTCGGGTCATGTTCCTTTTTTTTTTTTTTCTTTTTTTTTTTCCCCTAGGGAAAACCATTTGTAATAAGATTTAGATGCGGAATCTTCTTTAATCTCATTTCAAAGACATTATTTATAGGAAAAATTCATTCACTATAAAACTTCAGAGAACATAAGTTTAAAGAGTAAATCTCCCCTTTGTACAGATTTGTTTTGTTTTGAGTGGGGTTATGACATTCATACCCCTGGCCCCTAAAATAGAGGTGTAATAACTTTTGTAAAGTGAGTATCGGCCCCTAGAGCAATAGAACAGTACAGTCCACAACAGATTTAACTAGGTGTATACAAACCAACTCACTTGTGAATTGCCTGGCATTTACAGAGAAAAAATGACAACACACTTTGCTAAAATAGAACCCTGACTCCAAGGGAAAATGGAAACTCTGGTTTGCTCCTGCTGGAGTTTTCTAACAATAGATTTCCTGCACACTTTGAAGGGGAGCATTTGAGCTGTATATTCAACAAAGGCATATGGCTCCATGGTAATAAAAAATCTGTATACTAGGAAATAACATTCAGATTTGGAGAACACATTTTTGTTTATATGACAAATTTGCATTCACTATCGTATGGCCTCATCATAGAAACTAAGCCTGGTGGTCATTTCAATGATTTTTTTTCCCTTTTGTGCTGTTAGGGACAAACTCAATGTGGTCAGGAAACTTGCTCAAGGTCACCTAGAAACTTCTACAGTGGAGACGACATTTTAATTCATTCTGTATCAATTCACAATGTATGTTTTATTGAGGAAAAATATATTTACCTATGGAAGAAAATACTTTGTCCCACCTAAACTTCATTACTTTCTACTCAACCAAAACATTAAACAAAATAAAACTTCAGATTGTCAATCAAGGAAAAGAAATATCAGAATGAACTTCCTTTAGACTGTGTCTCAGAGTTCTGGTGTGCCTCTGTATTTTACGCCTTTAATGAACAATAAGGTTTGTTAGCATTTGTGCTTATTCTACAAGAAAAAAAAAAGATATCTAACATAGAAGAACACAGAGCATTAGGGAAGCAAGATCTTAAAAGATGAGCATAAGTGAGATTTTTTTAACTCCTGTAGGTTTAGAGAATTGAAGTATTACTCTGAATTGAAATACAAATGTGTCTTTCAGAGGTCTGCCCTTCTTGGGGAATTAAAGGACCATGTGTCTCCATTACCCACGACATTCTGTCCACGCTCACAGTAAAACTCAAATCCAGAATTTATTTTATGGCTTCAAAGAGTTTCTATATGAATTTTAAAGATACAGTAGTACAGACCGCAGATTCACTTAGCTGAACCCACTTGCCCTGTGCTGAATCCCAACACTAACCTCAGCAAATTGTTTGTGTTAACTATATCTGAGTATAATAGAAAAAAATAAAGCCCATCCAGTTGTGCTGAATCTCCATGAAATTCTGGAATTGAGAGACACAGAAGCTATTTTTTTTAATGGATTTACTGAGATTTAATTCAGTCACCAAAACTACACACTCTTTGTTACCAAAACTGTACCATTTAAAATAATATAATTCAGTATTTTTATGTATATCCAAAAGATTTTGAAATAATCCCCATTATATAATTTCAGAACCTTTTATTGTCCCCCAAGAAACTGTTTCCCCACCAGCAGCCACTCACCCCTTCCTCTATACTCTTTTTCCCCACACTTGGTGAACACTAATCTGATTTCTGTCTTTATAAATCAACTCAATTCTATAGGTGTTATATAAATTGATTCATAGTATATGCGGCTTTATATTACTTCATTTTTTACATCCATCCCTCAAGGTTCATCCATGTTATAATATAATAAGCACTTCACTTCTTTTTACTGTTGTATAATATTCCATTGTATGGATATACCACATTTGTTTATCCATTCATGAATTGATGGATATTCAATTGTTTACATATTTAGGTATTATAAATAATTCTACCTTGAATATTCATATATGTGCAGAAAAGCTGTGTGAACATCTGTTTCAATTCTCCTGAATATATACTTAAAAGTGGAAGTCTGCTGTCACATGATAACTCTATGTTTAATATTTAATGAAACTGCTAAACTGTTTTCTGAATTAGCTGTACCATTTTACATCTCCATTAATAATATATGACAGTGTCCGTTTCTCTACAAACTTGATAACACTTGTTATTTTCAATTATTTGTTTATTTTTTATTATTATAATCATCCTGGGTGAGGCAAAGTAGTATCTCATTGTCATTGTCGTTTTGATTTATATTTGACTGCTAGTTAATAATATTTAGCATTTTTCAAGTGCTTCTTGGTCATTCATATACAGTTTTTGATATATAATCATTAATTATTGACCTATTTTAATTAGCTTAAGTCTTATTTTTGAGAGTTTAAGAGTGGCACATATTTACTTGATGTGATTCCCTTTTAGAAACATGACTTACAAATGTTTCCCAATCCGTGATTTGTCCTTTCACTTTCCTGATGGTATGATATGATTCACCACATAAAGTTTTAATTTTGATAAGTCCAACTTACCTATTTTTTTCTTTTGTGACTATGCTCTTGATGTTATATCTATGAATGTCGTGCTTCACCAAGGTCAAGAAAATGTATGTCGATGTTTTTGTCTAAGATTTTCCTTATGGTATATCTGTAAGTTTTCTCCAATTTTTGTATATTTGTGAGGTAGGGGTTCAAATTCATTTCTTTGCCTGCTGGTAAAAAGTTTTATTAGCATTATTTTTTGAAAAGGTTATTTTTCCCCAGTTTAATAACCATGCTATCCTTTCTCTCTCACAGTAATACTTTTTTTTTTATGGATTTTTGTTTCTATTTGCATGTGCTAAATTCTGACATCTCCTAGAGTTTCATTCCTGATACTCTTAAAATTCTGTATTTTTCCTCAGTTAAAAATCATTTTTGTATGATTTTGGCAAACTTCAGTATTACTATAAATCTCAAAATTTACCTCCAGCCTAGATTTTTTTTTTTTTCTCTTGCAATTTTTGGCCAGGGCCAGGTTTGAACCTGCCACCTCCAGTATATGGTCCAGTGCCCTACTCGTTAGAGCCACAGGCACTGCTCCAGCCTAGACTTCTTCATTGAGCTATCACCTGCCTTTCATGTGGATACCTCAAAGTCAAATTTAATCACATTGAATCCTTCATTCTCTGACTGTCCTTCTGCAAATTTCCTAATTCCTCTATGAACACAATCACCCAAATTCTAAACCTGAGAGTTGTCCATTATTTTTCCCTCCCTTCTCCCACAACCACCAAATCTTATAAATTTTACTTCCTAAATATTTATTGGCATACTCTGCCACTGCTCTATATGATGGCTATCACCAGGGATCTATTTAGAACTCTAAGACTCTTCATTCTCAAGTCTTTTCCTTATTCCCAGTCAGATTTTCTTTAAATCTATTCACTTTGTATAATCTATGTAAAACTTCAATATCTCTTCAAGCTACTGGGAAATTGCTTGCAAATAATATGTTTAATACGTGTTTCCCCCTTTAATTGAGTTAACTTTCATTCTGCATTGTAAACATGATAATAGAAGGTTCCCCTTTGTGTCTATTTATTTATTTGTTTGTTTAGTGATTGATTGGTTGATTGATTTCGGTTAAGCCTTCTTTGTGAAGTGTTATCTCACTCAACTTATCTGAATGGCTACCTTAATCATTTGGGACTCATCAAGGCCATCACTTTTTTTCTATAATTATTTCTCTAGGTCATTTGCCACCAAAAATTTCCTTTTCTGAGTCTCATGACATATGGCAGATTGCCTTGATATTTCATTTGCAATATAATAACTATAGTTTTATGTTTCTCACCATACTATGAATATGTTAAGAATGGGAGATGAGGTCTCTATCTTTGCTTTGTGATACGGAAGGTAAAGATATGATACAAAATTATATTTGCCTTCAAGTACAATTATACTTTATAATTATTAATCTCACCCAGAAGTCTGCAGATCTGGTCAATGAAAAACAAAAGATATGATTTACATGGTTTATTAAAAATTTGTTTTTTTATATATATATACCACTTTATCATTGCTAATTAAAACTAGCTGCAATGTAATTTCCTCCCATAAAGATAATTATCTATTTTTTTAAAAACCAACTGCTTTCAGAAAGAAAGGAGAGAAATATAGGGCTAATATCAGCATCTGTGCTTCATATAGAAAAAAACGAAAACAACAAAATAAGCTAAAAACAATTATTTTAATTATGTTTTTATATATAATATGTACACATATATATGGGTTTTAGGTGAAATTTTTGCCGCCATACAATCTGCTATGGTCAAATAAGGGTAATTAGGGATATCCATCCCCTCAAATATTCTAATTTCTTTATGTTGGGAAAATCTCATCTCTTCCCTTTTACCTATTTTGGAATATGTGATAAAATATTGTTAACTATCTTTGTCTTATTGCGGTATCAAGTACTGTAACTTATTCCATCTATTTAACTGTATTTTTGTTCTTATTTTTCAATGCTTTTTCATCCATCTGTTCCCAAATTGATGAGATAACTGCACCCTTGTGTTTATTGCAGCACTGTTCAAAATAGCCAAGGATATGGAATCAACTGAAGTGTCCATTAGCAGATGACTGGATAAAGAAAATGTAGTACACACACACACACATACACAATGCGGTATTGCTCAGCTATAAAAATTAATGAAATCCTGTCATTTGAAGCAACATAGATGGATCTGTAGAGAACTATGTTAAAAGAAAGTAGCGAGGCATACAAACAGAAGATACTCTAACACATATACGGGAGACACAAAACGTGACCCAATGGAAGTAGTGAACAGAATGAAGTTTGCTAATTGTTTTAAACAGAGACATCTTTAATGAATGGCTTTGACCCACAACATTCCCTGACTTCTTGTTAGTTTATCTTGCTAGTTTACGTGATTGGCTAAAAGTGTGTTAAACAGCCCGGAAAGGTGAATTCCTTAAGAAGGAAAAGGGGCTAAGGGCTCTCTTTTATGCTATGTATGCTGCTCTGAAAACAGTTTGTTTCCTCTTTGCTGACATCACCTTATGTGAGTTATCATAGGGCTATATCTGCTGACTTGAAGAAAGAAACAGATAAACACAGTAGTGTCTCTATGGATTTGCCTAATTCTTGACATTTCAATAAATTTCTCTGATGCTCTTTATCCAAATGCAAGAGCTACACTGTAAATCTACTTTTGGCAAGAAATAATATTGGAAATTCTCCAGGGTACTGAAACCTCAGTGAATTGTTTGATAACATAAAGAAGTCTTTTGTAATGAGCACAGAGATGCCTTAACTCATAAATTTTAAGCTTTCCTCTTTTTTTCAGTTTTTTTTTAAAATATATTTTGTGATATATTTACAAAGGAATCAAATCTGGCCAATAGATCATTTGCTAGATCCTTTAAATTCTACTCAATTTTTAAAATACTAAAATCTCTTTTGGGGGGGGATTAAATATGTGCTTTATTTTGCCATGTGTGTTTGCCTATGTATCAATGAATTTTTTAGCACAGAAAGAAAGAGCCAATATAGTCCCTTTTTTATGACTATCTCTCATTATGGGACCACTGCTGATCTCAATTTTTTAGTACATTACTGCTTCTTACTCACTGTACCTGATGTCTTCCAAGACAACTGTCATCTACCACTGTACTTGTCAAAATATAATTAGTTGTGAAATTTCTGCTTCAAGGCATGAACAAACAATTATTACCAGATTTTCCTTCTTCCCATTAGCAAATATAAAATTGAAAAAGAAAATTGAGGTACCTGTTCCAAAGCATTTGGAAATAATAACAACAGGACCAAATTAAAAAAAAAAATGCTCATGCTCACACCAGCTTTCCAAAGGAGAACCAATATAATTACCATGTGCCTGAAAGGTAAAGTCCAAAGAAAACAATAGACTTCCTGATCTGAGGAAGCAGAAGTTGGAGGTTTGCTCTGAAGAAGTGCCTAACATTTGTGTCAGGTTGCCAAAAAAAGAGAAACAACACAGAATAACTCTCTCCTGAAAACTTGCGTGAGGATTCACTATAGGCATTTGACCAAAGACCATGCTGCTGCAGCCTAGCAAAGGACTTTGAGAAGCTTTGTTCTGCTAAACTTCAGTTGAAGCAAGGCTAAGAGTAGAATAGAGCTACCAGAATTCTTGCTCTAATCTGTGAGCTATTGGAATTCTTATCCAGTTAGAGTGCAGAAGTTTTCAGAACACTTTGGGAACACCTCAGGCGTTACGGTGAAACCACAGAAAAGCCAGGCTTTTAGTGTAAGAGCCCTGCTTTAGTGTTAGAAGTTTATCTTAGACCTAAGAGCACAATTTACATAGACTCATCATAAAAATAATTTTTAAAAGTCTAACAGTATCAAAAAGAGCGTCATTATGTTAACTGCCTACAGAGGAAAATTCAACATCTACCAAAAGAAACTTGTACGATCTGGAGTTGTAGTGTGTAAAACATAATGCCAAGCATGCAGTTGACATGTTAGACACCTAAAGAAGTGTGGATTGTGCTTATAATAATAAAAAAGGAAACAATTAAGGCCAACAGAATCCAGAGCAATGCACAGTTTTATAATAACAGACAAGGACAAGAAAGGAATTGAAACTATAAAAAAGAAACCAATGAAAATTCTAGAAGAAGAAATTACTGTATCTGATATGAGTACTTTGAGGGTTTGTCATACTTCCTTCCAAAAGTTGTATTAGTTTGCAGTCCTACCAGCAGTATAAAAGTCTTCCTTTGTCTCCACATCCACATCAGCATCTGTAGTTTTGAGACTTTGTAATGTGGGCCATTCTCACTGGGGCTAGATGATATCTCAGGGTGGTTTTGATTTGCATTTCTCTAATAATTAGGGATGATGAGCATTTTTTCATAGGTTTGTTAGCCATTCCTCTGTCTTCTTTAGAGAAGGTTCTAGTCATCTCTCTTGTCTAGTGATATAAAGGACTCTTTATGTTGATTGAGTTCTCTATAGATTAACTTTTTATGTTGATTAACTTGAGCTCTCTATAGACCCTAGTTATCAAGCTTTTGTCTGATTCAAAATATGCAAATATCCTTGCTCTTTGTGTAGGCTGTCTATTTGCTTTGGTGGTTGTCTCCTTAGCTGTACAGTAACTTTTCAGTATAATCAAGTCCAATTTGTTTATTTTTGTTGTTGTTGCAATTGCCATGAAAGTCTTCTTCATAAAGTCTTTCCCCAGGTTGATATCCTCAAGTGTTTTTCCTATGCTTTCTTTGAGGATTTTTATCATTCCACGCCTTAAATTTAGGTTTTTTATCCATCATGAATCAACTTTTGTGAATGGAGAAAGGTGTGGGTCCAGTTTCAGTCTTTTACATTCTGGATATCCAGTTCTCCCAGCACCACTTATTGAATAGGGATTCTTTCCCCCAGTATTATGTTTTTGTTTGGTTTATCAAAGATTAGGTGGCTAGAAGATGTGAGTTTCATCTCCTGGTTTTCTATTCAGTTCCAGATGTCTATGTCTCTATTATTGTGCCAGTATCATGCTGTTTTGACCATGGTAGCCTTGTAGTACAGCCTAAAGTCTGGTATGCTCACGCCTCAAGCTTTGTTTTTATTACTAAGAACTGCCTTAGCTATATGGGGTTATTTCTGGTTCCATACAAAACAAAGAATTATTTTTCCCAGTCTTGAATGTATGATGTTGATATTTTAATAGGGATGGCATTGAATCCGTAGATCGTTTTGGTAAGTATAGACATTTTAATAATGTTGATTCTTCCTAACCATGAGACTGATCTTGCAATCCCATTACTAAGCATCTACCCAGAAAGAAAAAAAAATCCTTTTACCATAAAGATACTTGCACTAGACTGTTTATCACAATTCAATTTACAATTGCCAAAACATGGAAACAGTCTAAATGCCCACTAACCCAGGAATGGATTAACAAGCTGTGGTATATATATACCATGGTACTATTAAGCCATTAAAGAAGATGGAGACTTTGCATCTTTTGTATTAACTTGGATGGAAATCAAACACATTATTCTTAGTAAAGCATCACAAGAATGGAGAAGCAGTGGAGGTTGGGGAAGGGGGGGAGCAGAGAGAGGGAAGCAGGGGGTGATGGTGTATGACACACCTTTGGGGGCATGACACAATTATAAGAGAGACTTGACCTAACAAATGCAATCACTGTAGCCTGGTTCTTTGTCCCCTCAATGAACCCACAACAATAAAAAAAAAATAGTGTATATTCCTATTAAAATTATATCTACAAACATGGGCTAAAAACCCAAAATAACAAGCAACAGCTACAAGAAAATAAAGTACTGTATCTGAAATAAAAAAGAAATATGTATTTTGAATACTGAAGAAAGAAGAATTAGTAAACTTAAGGATACATAAATATATACAATCCTATCTGAAGGAAAGAGGAAATATAAGGAAATATATGGACAGGTATTTAGTGAACATGGTATCATATTAAGTTGTCCAATAAATGTATATTTAAATTTCAAAGATACATTAGAAAAAGGTTAATCACGGTGGCACCTGTGACTCAGTGAGTAGGGTGCCAGCCCCATATACCGAGGGTGGTGGGTTGAACTCGGCCATGGCCAAAACTGCAACAACAACAATGAAAATACCCACGCATTGTGGCAGGGGCCTGTAGTCCCAGCTACTGGAGAGGCTGAGGCAAGAGAATCACCTAAGCCCAAGAGCTGAAGGTTGCTGTGAGCTGTGACCCCCCACTGGACTCTACCCAGGGTGACAAAGTGAGATTCCGTCTCTAAAAAAAAAAAGAAAGAAAAGAAAAAGGTTAATCACACATAAATTATACAAAGAAAAATTACCAAAATTAGCAGATATATTTTTAAAATACAGAGTTTTATATTTAGCAAAAACATTCTTCAAAAATAATGGCAAAATAAAGATATTTCCCCAATAAAGAAAACCTGAAAAAAATTAATAACAGAAAATCCACCCTAGCACAGATAATAATGATTGTTGTTCAGGTTGAAGGGGGATAATATATGACAATGCAAACTGAGAGGGTAGAATGAAGAGTTGCCCCAATGGTATGGATATGGCTATTTTTGTATTCCTATATTTTATTTCTTATATTATTTTATTATTGTTATTATTTTTTGAGAGAGTGTCACTCGGTTGCCCTCAGTAGAGTCCCATGGTGTCATATCTCACAGTGACCTCAAACTCTTGGGCTCAGGCAGTCCTCTTGCCTCAGGGCAACAGGTAGCTGGGTTACTACAGACACCTGAAACAATGCCCAGCTATTTTTAGAGACGAGTTCTCACTCTTGCTCAGACTGGTGTTAAACTCCTGAGCTCAGGCATTCACCCACCTTGGCCTCTCAGAATGTTAGGATTACAGGTCTGAGCCACCACTCCTGGCCTGAGTTCCCTTATTTTTAAAGACAAAAATAAAAATAGTAAAATTACATTACTAGGTTTTTTTTTTTTTTAACCTTGGATTAGGAATGCTTTCTTTTTTTTATTATTAATTGATAGCTGTATACATTAATGCAAACATGGGGTACATTGTACTGTTTTCATATACAATTTGACCAGAAAGATCACCTATATATCTGTCTAACAAGGGTACAAGTGAACTTTACTAGGTTTGTATTTGTAGGTCTACTATATGATAACAGTAGTACAAAAGATAGGGACAGTAAATAAATGATCGTGTTGGAAGACTCTTCTGTTACAGTGGTAAACATTAACCCTAGGCAGAATGTGAATGGTGTGAATGCATAGTAACTCTCTAGAGTCAATGCCACAACAAGGTCCAAACCATATAGCAAGAATTTCAATGTAGAGGGTAAAAGAACTATCAATCCACAAAAGGCGAGAGAGAGGATTATAGAAGAAATAAAATGGAGAAAGATAATTGAAGGCAAACAGTAAAATAGCGTACATAAATTAAATGAACATTTTTTTCCAACACATCAATTAAAATTAAAAATATAATTGGATTAAATGAAAATTTGATAGAACAACCAAGTAACTATAGTCAAAAATAAGTTACAGTGGACTTTCATATAACTGAAACTGTGGATTTGGAATTTCCCTAAGACAAAGAAGTGATAAATGAGGGGAGGGATACCCCAATTACCCCGATATGATGATTACACATTGTATGCCAGTTTCAAAATGTCACACGTCCCATAACCATTATGAACTCACAATAATTAACAGTAAAATGATGACAGAGTATCCGGATAAAAATTGCATATTTATCCAATCCATGTATTGCATATTTATCCAGGATATCTATGAGAAATATGTTTTAAATAAAGAAGACAAGAAAGGCAGCTTTGCATAATGCAGTTGAAATAGGTAAATGCATAAGAGAGAAAAACATTTCTTTCATGGACTATTAATAAAGAGGAATATTTCATAAAGATAAAAACATTAAATCACCAAAAAGACATAACAATCTTTACTGTATGTGCACCTAATATTTTAAAAGAAAATCCTGAGGGAATCCAATGGAGAAAAAAATGCCCAAAACAAATATAATTATTGATGGAGATTTCAACATGCCATTTTCATAATTGATAATTATGCAAATCATCAGTTTGGATATAGAATGTTTTTAAAATATTAGCTAATCTGACCTCATTAATATTTACAAAATATCTCACCCCAGATTCAGTAAACACATTTTCCTATGTAAATGCAGAACTTTAACCTCAACACACAACTTGCTGTGCTACAATACAACAGTTACTCTATATGTTTCAAAAAATTGTGACTTCCATGGTACTCTGCCCATAGCAGATTATATTAAAACTTCCATTCCAATGTTGCCTGATACTTTAAGTAACTAATGGATCACAGAAGAAATTACATAAAAATTAGGAAATACTTTTAATCAGATTATAATGAAAACACAAAAGATCAATAACATCACAATATCATTAGAACAATACTTAGAAGATAAATGTTTCTAATAGAATATTTTATAAGTGACATAATATTCACCATCAGAAACTGGGAAAATAAGAGCAAAATACGCTCAAAGTAAGGGCAGGGAATAAAATATGAAGTGCAAAAGCATAAATTAATAATACAGAAAATAGTAACAAAGAAAGAAAATAAATAAAAGGGCTTGTTGGAAAACATAACAACACTGATAAACCCCAAACAAGTGTATGAATAACAGAAAAAAATATATACCACCAATATTGTAAATGAAGATCGGGTAAGTATAATGATAGATCTTATAGATGTCAAGTAGGCAGTAAGAGCAATCCATGTTAATATATTTGGCAACTCAGCTTATATTTAAAAAATCATAAAGAATAACTTACCATGAATCACATGATAAGCATCAAAAATTGCAAATAGATCTACTAAAGTAATTTAATTAATAATTTAAAACTTTCCTGAAAGGGAACTTCTAGATAGTTTCATTGACAAATTTTATTAAATGTTGAAAGCCAAAGTAATATTAATCTTAGACGAATTATTTTAGAAATTAAGGGAGGAAGTGTCCCTTCTCTATATTTTATGACATGTCATGATTATTATTTTCCTGGTAACCGCTCAGACAAATGTATTAGATAGAAATCAAATTATAGATTATTTTGTTGTATAAATATATGAAAAATCCTTCAGAAAATGTTACAAATTCTCATCCTGCAGTATATACAAGGTACCTTACCTCTAATTGAAAGTTTTTATAGAAATCCAATGTTTGTTTTTCATTCTAAAATTAATCAACAGTTTTGCCACATTGGTAGAATAAATGGGAAAATTATATAATCTTTGCAATCAGTGCTTAAAAATAACTTGACAAAATCCAACCCCCACTCATGAAAATAACTCACATCAAACTGAGAATATAGAAGGGAATTTATTATCCTGACTATGGGTGTTTATGAAAGATGTTTATGGTAGTCAATGGCTTGACCCCGCTTTTGTATACAATTGAGGATTAAGCAAGAATTAAGCAAGTTTTCAATCACTTTAAAATTAAAAGAGAAAATAGAAGAGAATAATTTTGTGAGTTAACTTAGGCAAATATTCCTCAGAGAGGTCAAAAGTGCAAAATTCAAAAGAAAAACATTAATAAATTGTATTTCAGAAAGTGAAATACTTTTTTGGGGGGGCCAGGGCCAAGTTTGAACCTGACACCTCTGGCATATGGGGCTGGCGCTCTACTTCTTGAGCCACAGGCACTGCCTTGAAAGTGAAATACTTTTTATCTATGAGGAAACCACTAAGAAAATTTTAAAAAGAGGGAATTTGAAAAAATAATTGCAACACAGTTTTGAGAAAGAAATTGTGCAAATATTATAGAATGGGCAGGTCAGTGATCCAAATGCAAACATTTTGCTTAGCAAAAGACTTGAACAAGGACGTCAGGAAAAATTTACAATATCAAACACAGAAAGTAGTGCTCAACATCATTACTTATAAAAGAAAGGCAAAATAATTCAACAATTAGGACTCTATTAGAAGTGAGAAATCATCATTAGAAGGGCTAAAATGAAATTTTAGAAATGAATCATTAGCTACTTCTTATAAATACTGGCAGACATGATGACCCAGGTATTTTAATCCTAGTCATTCATTCAGTAAATGTGATAGCACATGTCCATCAAAACACTTTTATACAAATATTAACAACAGATCTATTTAGACTAGTCAAAATTAGTAGATACTCCTTTTATCTATCAATAGAAGAATGGGTGAAAAACTTGAGGTGCATTAATATGTTTAATAAAAGGAATCACTGTTGCAACACAATGTTTTAACCTAAAAAGCAAGTATTGAAACACCAGATATAAAAAGTGCTTACTAGTTAATTCCTTTTATAGTTTAATAATAGCCTGTACTATTCTATGGTACTAAAAATAAGAATAGAGGTTACCAGTGGGGAATATTTATTGGATGAAACTGTACAGAAGATTTTCTTGGTCATTGAAAATGTTTTATCTGAATTAGGGTATTGATTACAAACATTTTAAAATCTGCCCATCTCATCAATTTTAAAAATTAATTTCATAGCTTTATTAAGGTACAAATCATGACATCTTGAACTTAAGATCTGTGATTATATTTCACTTTACATAAATGTTACTTAGAAAAATAAGACGAATTATTCTAGTCATATTTATGTCAAATAAAACACTGCCTAGAAAACCATCCACCTATCTATCAATCTATCCACCTATCTATTCATTCAACCAGTATTTACTGAGAGCATCAGTCAGTGGTACCAATCCATCACTAATGATACAAGGGTCCTAGTGTAACTTTAATTAGCATAAACATGAAATTACAAAATAATTACATAAATACTATGAAGAGGGCAGTAAAATATAATATTCAGTTTTCATTTAAAGAATAAGGGAGGATATCACCTGTATAAATAAAAGAGCACAAGAAAGAGATTACTAGGCAGAACAGCCTGTCATGGTTAATTCAAGGGCAGAAAAGAGCTCTGGTTCTAGAGACAGTTTCCATGTGAATAACACAGTACCTCTCACTAGTTCTAGAATTTGAGAAATAACTTGAGAAGACAATAGTGCCTGTAGCGTAGGATTACTGGGAGGATGAAATATTGTCGAGAGGGTCCCATGACTACTTTAAAGTTCAGTGATTTTCCAGCACACACAACTCATTGTGAATTATATACTCATGCCTAAGATTTATGACAGTAAAAGATAAAAAGTAATAGCAACAGGAGAAAATAGTCTTTAGGCAAAGTCAAGAAGGACAAAGTGAAAGCTTCTGATTTTGTACCAACAGATTTCCACAAGACCCAATTTCTCTCCATTAGAGATGTGCAAGGACTCAGGAGAGATACCTCTGATGGCTGAAGGACGGTGAGTCTCAAGGGCTGTAACTTTGACAGGGCGCCGGTACACAGGCACATTCCCATTATGTATCCAGCCTAGACAACTGAAACTCAGTACCCTGTAGAGAAGCCAAATGTACATCACGTATCGCTCAGCAGTCCTGCCCAGCAGGTGCATCAGGCCCTGTTGTTTTGAAGGTGTACAACATTATGTCATCACTTACAATACTAACATAGGACCTTATCCACTGGCATTGACCTAGTGTAAGTCACGATTCTGGGTTACACTGGAAGCATGTAGAGACTGAGTAATCCTGACTTCCGTGTTTATTCTTCCATTACCTTGAGACCTTAAAATCTAACATGATTCTCTGGAAAATAATTGTACATATATCACAGAATGACTGTGAAGATTCAATTTGTCTTTACGAACAGACATAACAAGTGCTTTAAAATGTTGGCCATAATAAGAATGTAGTAATCATATTCTCCTTATACTATTTAAATTATAAAATTGCAAAGCCTTTATGCCCCAGAGTAAAGAATACTGTAGTAATGGTTAAAAGGAAGTGTTTAAGTGGGAGAAAGAGTGTGAGAAGTAAGAATGGAGGGACAGGAAGAGTCAGGATCATAGTAAGCTTTGGTTGTTAAGGTAGATAGCTTGAATTTTATTTTGGAGATGCTGATAGTCATTGAGAGATATTTAAATACAGATGTTTAGCAGATTACAAGATGCCTCCCTTGATTTCTGCTTCCTGGTAAATCTTGTGTAGATTTCTCACAAGTAGAGAATTTGGTGGGTATTTGTGGGAGCAATGGAACGCTGAAAAAGTAACGGCATATCACATCCAGGATTAGGTTATAAGGGATACTGATTTGTTTTAACCATGCTCTCTTTCATTTTTTTTTTTCTATCTTTAATCGCTTACTCTAGAGAAATCCAGCTGCCATGTTTTTTCATGTATAGAACAAAGAGATGGGGCACTGAGGTCTGCAATGACTACCTCTGTATGTTGGAAATAAATCCTGTATTTCACCAGTCAAACCTTGATATAATTGTACCCCAGCTAACAACTTGAATGCAAATTCATGGGACAAAATAAGCCATAATTATCCAGCCTCACTGCTCCTAGATTGTTGACCAAAAAGACTGAGCTAAGAAAAGTGTGTGGTTTTATATGCTGATACTCTTTACATTAATTTCTCATGCATCAATAAATAACTAATAGAGGTGTGACATTGTTCAATGTGTGTTTAAAACCTTTCTTCTAACCTAAGTTTGGTGTAGAAATTAGCCTATTTTTTTATATTTTGAACTCTACTGAGTTCTTAGTATTTCAGAGCTGTAAAAGACTTTGAGGATACACTTGTTGATTTTTCAAGAACAAGTAGTATTTCTTTTTTTTTTTTTAGCATTGAGTGCTAAATTCTATGTAATGTTTTGATTTTTGTAGGGTGCTTTTTAAGAATAGAAATTCATTCAATCGGCTCGGCACCTGTGGCTCAATCGGCTAAGGCACCAGCCACGTACACCTAAGGTGGTGGGTTCGAATCCCCAGCCTGGGCCCGCCAAACAACAACGATGGCTGCAACCAAAAAATGGCCGGGCGTTGTGGCGGGCACCTGTGGTCCCAGCTACTTGGGAGGCTGAGGCAGGGGACTCGCTTGAGCCCAGGAGCTGGAGGTTGCTGTGAGCCATGGCACTCTACCCAGGGGGATAGCTTGAGGCTCCGTCTCAAAAAAAAAGAAAGAAAGAAAGAAATTCAATCTTCCCCACAATTGTTTAGCATAGCAATTCTTATCTCCATTTGAGCTCAGAAAATGATGTGACTTACCCACACCCATGTACTTAATAAGAAACAGGGCCTACATTTGAGCTCAATACGTCTTTTATTTCAATAGATACAGGTGGTAGATTTTTTTTTTTGGTTACACAGATAAATTGTATATGCTCAAAGTAGCACCTGTAGTGTATCAGTCACTAGAATAATATACATGGTAACCAATGGGTAGATTTTTATCCTTTTGCCCCACTTCCGCTCCCTCTCTTCTCAGTTTTCAGTGTATATTACACCACTGTATGAAAATACAACCTTTTTTTTTTTTTTGAGACAGAGCCTCAAGCTATCCCCGTGGGTAGAGTGCCATGGCATCACAGCTCATAGCAACCTCCAACTCCTGGGCTCAAGTGAG
This sequence comes from Galagoides demidoff, assembly GCA_963574575.1. Lineage (NCBI taxonomy): Eukaryota > Metazoa > Chordata > Mammalia > Primates > Galagidae > Galagoides > Galagoides demidoff. The sequence goes on along the minus strand of CAUYQV010039568.1, from coordinate 14,643 downwards.
TCTCCTGCCTCCACCTCCCAAGTAACTGGGAACACAGGTGCCCGCCACAACGTCCGGCCATTTTTTGGTTGCAGCCATCATTGTTGTTTGGTGGGCTGGGCTGGGGATTCGAACCCACCACCTTAGGTGTATGTGGCTGGCGCCTTAGCCTATTGAGCCATAGGCGCCGAGCCACAGCCTTCATTTCTATCCCATTTATTAGGAAGAGTGTGTGATATTTGTTTATCCGTTCTTGAGAAACTTCACTCAGGATAAAGTGCTCCAGGCCCATCCAAGTTGCTGCAAATGATATTTTTTCATTCCTTTATATGATTGTGTGGGTGTGTGTATATATGTGTGTATACAGGTGTACATTGTGCTTGATAAATATTCAGGTGCATGTCCACTTCTCGTGGAATGACTTTGTTGCATTGATGCCAAGTAGTGGGATGCTGGATCGAATGGCAGTCTACATTTTGTTCTTTGAAGAATCCCCATACACTTTTCTGTAGAGGTTAAACTAGTTTATACTCCCACCAATATTGTATAAGCATTTCCTTTTCACTGTATCTCTTGTCAGATTAGCCATTATTAAAAAGTCAATAAATCTATTTCAAGGAGAGGGGAATTGGAAGTCTGTAACTAGGACAATGTCAATAGTTTACTAATAAAAGTAGAGAGTTTGAACTCAGGTTTTCTCCTTTTAATAAGGTTCTTTTCCATTCTTACTAAAAATGTTTTTTCTTTCTAGTAGTCTTCCTCTAAAAGCATACTCATTTCTCTTAATCTGTACACTTGATTAGGTATGTGGAGTAATGCAAACCACATAAACATTTTAGCATCTAGGGTCTTTTTTGACTGTTTCAAAATATGTTATTTTTATACAAACACATTAAATACTAAATACCAGAGCTATAATACCTAATAAAGCACTCAATAAAGATGTTCTCTAATTTACTTAGACTTGTTTAGGTAGAAACTTTTTTTTTTTTTTTTAATGCAGTTTTTGGCCAGGGCTGAGTTTGAACCTGTCACCTCCGGCATATGGGGTCAGGGCCCTTACTCCTTTGAGCCACAGGCGCTGCCCAGTGGAACCTTTTTGCAGTGAAAAATTCTCCGACAGTACTTTCTCAGTCTATTCTTAGTTTTATTAAATACACTACTTTTGGGCCTCTTTGGAGAAAAATACAGTAATGAAAAATCCACACAGTAGAATAGCATTGAAGAAGTTAGCTATTAATGCATCTTATAGATTGTCCCAAATGATGCCATACACAGGAAGATTAACAAACTCATATTATATTCTTTATGATATGTAATATTTTAATGGCTTTATAGTTATATATCAACATACAGATAAATATTTTACAGATAAAAGTATATTTAGCTACAATTTCTCATTTTCCCTATGTATGTATGTTTGGTGAACTTTGGGATCCATTTCCAGAAATTTCCCAATCTTTCTTGCCTCAGTGTTTTCTTTTCCCCATAAAATCCCAAATAACAACATGTACTTTTTCATTGATTAATGCATTTATTTCAATAAGCAAGACAAAGAAATGTAGTAGATCATGACATAGGCAAAATCTGACATTTAAATAAATCAGATTGGCAAACACACCTCAGTACTTGCTGTTTAAATCAAAACTGAAATTTCCAGTTAAAATTTGACTGTCAGGGTGCAGTGACATGTGCCTGAAATCCCAACTACTTAGAAGCCTGTGACCAAGGGTGGGGGCCTGCTGTGAGCTCTGGTCATGATTGTGAATAGCCACCCCGGCCACATAACAAGACTCCATCTCAAGAAACAAAAACAAAAACATTGGCCTGGTATGCTGGCTCAGGTCTCTAATGAAACCACTATGGAAGGCTGAGGTGGGATTATGTATCACTTGACATCAGGAGTTTGAGACCAGCCTGAGAAAGTCTGAGACCCCATCTCTACAAAAATAAGCTAAGTGTGATGGTTACACCTGCAGCCCAGCTACTTGGTTGCTGAAGCAGCAGAATTGCTTGAGACCAGGAGTTTGAGGTTTGAAGCTGCAGTCAGCTATAGTGACTCTTTCTTCTTCTTCTTCTTTCTTTTTTCTTCTTTCTTCTTTCTTTTCTTCTTTCTCCTCCTCCTTCTTCTTCTTCTTCCTCCTCCTCCTCTTCCTCCTCCTCCTCTTCCTCCTCTTCCTCCTCCTCCTCTTCCTCCTCTTCCTCTTCCTCTTCTTTTCCTCCTCCTCCTCCTTCCTCCTCCTCCTCCTCCTCCTCCTCCTCCTCCTTCTTCTTCTTCTTCTTCAATAGAGTCTCACTTGGTCGCCTTTGATAGAGTGCCGTGGTATCTCAGCTCATAGCAACCTCAAACTCTTGGGTTCAAGTGATCCTCTTGCCTCTGCCTCACAAGTAGCTGGGACTACATGTGGCCATCACAACATACAGCTATTTTTTGGAGTCAGGGTCTTACTCTGGCTCAGGCTGGTCTCAAACCTGTGAGCTCAGACAATCCACATGCCTTGGCCTCCCAGTGCTGGGGTTATATATGTGAGCACCCAGGCCTGCCCTACTTAGCAAGATTGTTAACAAAAAAAAAAGAGAGAGACTAAAACACTGCAGGTGACTTTGAGTAAAGATAATGACCACCAAATATTTGTGGCTCCAATACTTTAATATCAGGGGTCCTCAAACTTTTTACAGGGGGTCACTTCACTGTCCCATAGACCGTTGATGGACCGGACTGTGGGCCCTGGGACGAGTTGGCTACTAAGCAGGACCAGGCAGTGGTGGCAAAAAAATCCCAGCAGGCCCAATAAATGTCCTAGACAGGCTGCGTGTGGCATTCAGGCCACAGTTTAAGGACATCTGCTTTATATGATTTGGAAATAAATGACTGATAGTCATTTAGACGCATTAACTGATAGACGCATTAACATATAATACATGTAATACATGTATAAATACACATATACAAGGTGGCCATAAAGTTCACGTACCATTCAAAATAGTTACTATACACGTACAAATATATATGTATATAAATTCATATGCAAAGTTCGGAATAATTTTCACTCTTAGGGCTCATCGGTTACTTTGCCTGACTAATGCATCTTTATTTTCTTGCTGTTGTAAATAAACATTTGTTTTCCACTGGAGCAACACGTCTGTCTTCCCCCATTTGCAGTATGAGCGGGGCTGAAGCCATATCCTAGTTTCAGAAGTAGGTGTGCATCGCACAACTGCTAACCAGCATGTTCTTTAGTCCCCATATTGGCTTAAAGATGCACAAAGAAACCATGCACATAAATCTATACCGCAAGCCCACCACGAACGTCACATGAGTTTTCAGAGCACATTTAAACTTTGCATTTCACTTTATTTTCATAGCTTTTGTGACATTCAGAAGTGATGGTTATTGCCAATTCTATTTTGGTTTTCTTCCACGGTTAGCAACTGGTTGTGACACGTCTTTTATAGACTATCTCGTTTACATCCACGTTCAACAGCGTGGATTGCCCATACTCTTCTCCTCAACTTTCATTTATGCTTTCTCGCTTCTTAGTTTTGAGGCTGGAAATATTGAGAAATCTATAGTCCGTATGCCTCATTGGAATTATCCGAGGCGTATTTTCCTTCCCTGTGTTTTAGCGCTCTGGCTCCTGGATGTGAAAGCAACTGTAAAATCCACTTATTGAAGTCCATATTTAGTTCAGGTCTCTCCTTTTCATTTGATAATTCATCTTAAGCTTACATCCCGGTGTCTATGGCAATCAGCCTGCCCACTAAACAACCACGTGGATTTATTCAGAGATCTCAGTTATTCACTGCAAAATCAATCAGATTCAAAAGGAGAATGTACCTCTTTGAAAGAAACTGATTGCATAAGATTTTGGTTAAATTGCACGAAAATGTAATTGGATAATAAAACTTGGTCTTTATAGCACTCCGAGGCTCTTGAAGTATGCAGGAAATAAAAACAACTAGTACTGTAATAGTGAATAGAAAAATGAAGCAAAGGGAGGTAAATGACATCCAAGGTCAACCTGGACGCTAATAGGCTTTCTTGGACTATTAATAAAGAACAGAAAAACACCAGTTTCCGGTCCTAATTACCATTACTGCTCTCCCATCATTTTAAATTGAAAAGCAGCTGTGCTAAGTATTTCGAAGGTAACGTGGCGAATGCAGAGGTTGATAAAATGTAGCATCTCATGGACTACATAGGCCCTAGAATCTCTTCCTATTCTTTCTTTTGTTCATTTTAACATGGATGAAATACTACCCCACACCCTCTCCTCAAAAAAAAAAAAAAAAATGTAAAATGAGGTTGCTAAATCAGCTTAAAGGTCTCTCCTCTTCTTTTTCTACTTGAGAAATACTGGAACCTTTTGAGCAATGGATTTGAGAATCTTCTGATCATGACAGAGAAATTTACTTTTTCAAGGTGACAACGAAAGGTCCTTAGCAGGATAGGGAGTGGATGGAAACATGAGTTTTGGTTCACTTATCATACAGGTTGAGCTAACTTCAGTTTTATAATAAGGTAGGAAAGAAAAGATGGCTATTTTCCGTTTCTTTATCTTCTTCCTGAATTATATCTCAGGCCTGAAAGGTGATGTGGCAGCTCCAGGCAACAGGAAGTACGCCCGCGATCACTCATTTAATAGAGTATCATTTAGGGTTTGTTTAAAATGGTTAGAGTCCTTCATTTTATATCTTTCAGATGAAAAGTGCTATGTCCTAAGAGGGCACAACTTAAAGCCAATCTTTCTGGAGTAGACGGATATAAAAATAAAGTACTATTTATGGAGCACATTCAGTGTACCAGAGCGTATGTAACATTCTCTGTATTTGATGTTGCAATTACATTCATTTAATATGCTCTGTAGCAAACTTTAAGATGAGTGTACACCTATAAAACTTTACTCATCTTGGGAATAGGGACTTGAACAGACAGAACCAGTGCATAATTATAATTAAGGGTACAAAGTGACATATGTGGTCTTGGGAAAATAGTCTTAACTTCATTGACTAGAAAATGAAAATAATAGTAATACTCACCTCCTAAAATTCTAAAAGTTGAAGGAGCAGGTGCGTGGAAAGGTCTGAGTATGGTGCCTCATACTAGATGTGTGGCTGGGAATCCATTACCAATTGTACTGGATGCTAAACTACTTTTCTCAGAATCCCTTTGCAAGACACGTACCCACCCTTTCTGCTGGAAATGTCAGTTGCAAATGGTTCACAACTATTTGCTTCAGCGCAAATTCCCCCTCTACCTCAGCGAATTGCCTTGTCTCACAGTTATTCCCTATTCCTAGAGTTAAATTTTCCACAAGGACAGGTTCACGCGGAGGTACAAAGACTCGAATTTCTCGCTCAATTTAGGAAAACCTCATAGGGCCATCTCCCAGCGGCGAAACCATCCCAAGAAGCTGTGGAGATTTCAGCTGCAGCAGCACTGCAGGTCAGCTGCTACCCTGTCTAACCTGCCTTCCTCACTTCCTCTCAGGTATCTCTCCCGAGTTTTCTTCCCAATAAATTGGGTTTGGGGTTTTTGTTTGTTTGTTTTTTTGAGTCAGAGTTTCACTTTGTCATCCTGGGTAGCATGCTGTGGTTGTTGTCATAGCTCACAGCAACCTCAAACTTCTGTCCTCAAGTGATCCTCTGGCCTCAGCCTCCAAAGTAGCTAGGACCACAGGAACCCACCACAACACCAGGCTTTTTTTTTTTTTTAGAGACTGGTTTCACTCTTGCTCAGGTTGTCTCAAACTCATGAGCTCATGGGATCCGCCCTCCTCAGCCTCCCAGAGTGCTAAGATTACAGGTGTGAGCCAACGCGTCTAGCCTTTCCCAATAAATCTGCATGCAACACTTCGTCTCATTGTCTTTTTTCAATAATTCTAAGATAAGACACTAATATTGAGGATAATAGTGATGTGTGTGTGTGTATGAGAGAGAGAGATGCGGTGATGAAGCCTACATCCAAAGTTCTCTCTACTTACTGCTATCTGAGGACCTAAGGTCATAGAGATTGGGTATCTTAAATATAAAAAACTGGAGAATACGGCACTTTTGCAAATCACAACAAACTACTAAAATTGAATCATGGTTTACTCATTTGTAAATGGGGAATCTATTAGTTCCTAATATTTTGATTATTCTATATCTTAGTGCTTTCACTTGATGCCATATAACAAACCGTTAGTAACCACCACACAAACAGCAAGCACTTTCCTATCATTACTGTACGAGAGTCAGGACAAACCAAGATCTAACTGCTTTAGTTTAGGAACTAGCACAAGAAAGGTACAACTCTGGTTCAAAGACCATAATGGAGAAAGGATCTCATACAGTATCTGATACTGAAGCAAGAGAACTGAAGAAAGCTCAAATCCGATTTCTTTGTAATTTAGAATGAGTTGTTTCTTGTAAAAAGTCACCTAATACTTTGGAGGAGCATGAATTATTTGCCATTTACTTCTGACACAGATTATAGGACAAAATGATGATGAGATGGTTAATGAGATATCACTTGCAGAATAGTTTGAGATTCTTAGATAATAAATGTCATATAAATAAATGAATTAATTTACTATTATTTAGTTGAGAAAAAATAGCATGAAGCAGCTTTTCGGTTAAAACATCTAATGACAGAAAATAAAATCAAGATGTTTAATTTTCTAGATTTTATGTGTAGTTAGGGAGTAGAATTCCTATCCCTTTGTAGAAATTCCAAAGGGAAATCTTGGTACTAAGCCCCTGTGTAAGCCACGAGTGTATAAAGATAATGATGACAGAGACTTTGTACTATAGGCTATTTTATACTTTGAATATAAACATAGAATCATAGCTTACAACAAACAATATGGTACCAACTGCTGTCAGTCCCTGGCTCATTAGCGGCACAACCTTGAGTGAATGCCTCACCCTCCTTTCTTTGCTTCAGTTACTTCATCTGTAAAATAGGATTAAAAATAGCATGCATTTTTTATAGTTGTGAGGCTTACATAAGTTAATCAAAACTACTTCACATGTAATAATTATGTACTATAGATCAGCTGTTTTTATTATATGTAGCCTAATGGGGTCTCAAAGTTATCAAAGGTCAAGCATTCTTGGATTAATAACAATATTTTCAAGGTAGACGCTTGCACAGTTTTGTATAAAAGTCAAGATTCTGGGCTCGGCACCTGTGGCTCAATCGGCTAAGGCGCCAGCCACGTACACCTAAGGTGGTGGGTTCAAATCCCCAGCCTGGGCCCGCCAAAGAACAATCATGGCTGCAACCAAAAAATGGCCAGGCGTTGTGGTGGGCGCCTGTGGTCCCAGCTACTTGGGAGGCAGAGGCAGGAGACTCGCTTGAGCCCAGGAGTTGGAGGTTGCTATGAGCTGTGATGCCATGGCACTCTACCCAGGGCCCAGGGGGATAGCTTGAGGCTCCATCTCAAAAAAAAAAAAAAAAAAGAAAGAAAAGAAAATTAGGCCAATGATTAGTAACAAATTCTGACAATTTTAAGTCAAGTTTGAAACTGTTAATTTCTAGCCAATGAATACACTATTAGTATTTCATTAAAATGTGTATAGTCTAACAAAATGGGTGCTGGTATAAACTTCTTACTGTGTTTGTGAGGGTAAAGCTGAGTTACTATTTTATTGTGTACCATAATGTAAAGAGATATTTGTTTTTAAAACCTCATTCTAAGAAGTTAACTTTCACTAGTTAATTGAATTCGTGACCTGACAAACTCTGAAATATTTCATCAAATAGTCTAAATTACATTGACTACTTTCTGTTAGAAATGAAGGATTTTTACGCTAATCAATAATGTAGTACTTCTTCCACTTTCTGTTAAATCTTTTTATCTTCTCTGATTAATAGGACCCTATCTAATAAGACATAGATAATCAGGGTATTTAGAGTTGACAAAGCCTTTAAGAAGCTAACAGTAGAGGTGCTTAATACAAAATTTAATTTATTTTTTTAAAAGAGAAAAAATAAAATAAGAATAATCCTTGTATTTCAACCTAACTTGATTATTTGGGTAATATGACATTTACTCTGTGTAAACATATAAAACAAGAACAAATAAAAAGTACCACTATCTTCACATCAGGATGTGGTATAAATGTGGTTAGAGAAGTATAAATAGCCTTCCTATTTGTTTAATTTATTTTTGTGAAGTTCATTCATTTCATTGACTTTTGTTAGTTTCTTGCAGAAGTACTTGATTGCTTAATTAAAATGTGAGCTCCTGAAGTCAGAGGCATTTTCCTCCCTTTCTTAGCTATTTCAGTCAGTACATAAAATTAATCCTGTCATAGAACTTTTTGCATATGTATTTTACTTAAAATGATTTGTGTTTATCTGGATTGAGTGTTTGAATAATTTTATGTAAATAAACAATGTCTTTCTAATCAACGATAAGACAGTTTACTTGTAAATAATGGATTACAAATGCTCTTCCAGATTCAATTGTCATCCTAATACTGGAACTACAGTTACCCAGACATTTTTTAAATAGTGAGACTCAAGTAACTGGTATTTGGCTCCACATACCCAAGGTGCAAACTTAAGTTAACCCAGATATATTTTTTCTGATGAAACACTGCTACTTAACTATCTGACTTACGAGCAATATTTTAGTTTAAGTTCAGTGGCCTATAAAACATTAGGTTTAGGGCAGCACCTGTGGCTCAAAGGAGTAGGGTGCTGACCCCATATGCCAGAGGTGGTGGGTCCAAGCCCAGCCCCAGCCAAAAACTGCAAAAAAAAAAAAAAAAACTAAGTTTAATTTAATAGTTCTAATTATCTGTCCACTTCTAAATTGTTATGGTAATATGTAGTGATAAAATTGATCATCTTTAAGAATTGTAGGAATATTTGCTGATAGAGACTCTCAAAGATAAGATTTCAGTGGTTAACGTGGACCAGACAACTAGAATTGGAATTTATTAAGATTGGTGAATTAAACTGGTAAAGAAAATAGTTTTTTTTTGTTTTGTTTTGTTTTGTTTTTTTATAAGTAAAAAGAGAGGTTTGGGGAGAGTAAATGTTTGTGAAGAAGACAATGGAGATAAGTTTTATTTATGTGTTAAAATAAGACATGTTCCTTCTTAACAATTAATGGAGAGAGTTACTGTGTAAGACAACCTGTTTAAAGTAATTTGATATGTATTCTTTTCTTAAGATTTTGGGGTTCAGATGATACAAATCAGTCATTATTCTGGATAAACTAAATTAATACTGAGTTAAGATATCTATTGCATTTAATGGTGGCATATCATCATTTGAAATATTGCCAGTTTCAAGCCTAAATGTTACCTTGATATCCCAGACACCACCCTTTGCCTTACAGATGTTAATGCTACCTTCATAATGTCTTTAATTCTGATGCCCTTGACTTATTATTTCTTTGTGAAAAGGGAAAAATGCTGACTTCATAGTGCACATAGAACATTAACAACCTACAGAAATTAATTTTTATGATATTATAATCTTATTAAAGCTTACCTAGAGAAGCGAAAAGATTATATATAATCACAAGGGCTTTATTAAGAAGAAAGCTAAAGAATCGGAGCAACTCTTTGTTTTCTTAACATCTAATAAAATAGCACATATCTGTACCTTTCAGAATATTCTGGTGTACTATATTTTTGACATCTTAGATTTATATGTAAGCATTATTACAGTGTCAGAATATTAACACATTTGATTCGTGAAGGTTGTAATTTGTTGCGACTGAACTCCCAATTCTGATTTACTCATTAGCTTGGGGGATTTTTCTGCAAAGAAAAAAAAAATGATGTGTCCTTAACAAATAAGAATATTTGCTCAAATTTTAAAATTTATATTTTTATACAAATATTATAGTCTTGTGATTAGAAAGCTATTTCTGGGATCCCAGGTAAAGAGTGAAGAACGTGTCTAGCATCCGCCACTTCTTTCTGATACTGTCACTCTCCTTAAGCACTGCTTTTCTGGTATTGTGACATGTTACAGCAAATACAGTTATACAGCACTAAACAGTGGGTATGTTCTGACTAATGTGTCATCAGATGATTTCATCATTGTGTGAACATCACAGAGCATACTTACACAAACTTAGATGATATAGCCTGTTACACCCCTTGGCTGTATGATATAGCCTGTTGTTCTGAGCTACAGACCTATACAGAATGCTACTATATTGAATACTATAGGGGACTGTAAAACAATGGTAGATGTGTGTGTACCTAAACATTGAAAGGGGAGTGCCTTGTGCTAGAACGGTAGGATGGCTAGGATGTTACTAATAGGAATTTTTCAGCTCCATCATGATCTTACTGAATCACCAGAGTATATGTGGCCTTTCTTTGCCTGAAACTTCATTATGTAGTGCATGACTATACCTCAAATTTCTAAGGTTTTGCTAAGTCTTAAAGCACTCACGAAGTTGTTTTGGTTGTGCTAGTAAAACATACTGCTATTTGTTCCTTTTAAAATTTATGATTATTCAACTGCCACTGTTGCCATTTTAACTTGGGATGACCTCTCTAATAATATTTTACCTGTACAGAAATGTATATTTTGGAGATTTAGCACAAAAAAAATGTCTAAGCTACCCAAGTTAATAAATGGAACATTAAAATGCTTCCAAGTCCTGTTTGTGTTTCTTTCCAATGTCTGTCCCACAAAAAATTTAATTTGGACTGATTTTCTTTTTTTTTTACACAAATATAATCATTGAGTATTTAAGTCTGAGTTTTAGACTGAGTATTTTTGTGTGAATCTTCTGGATTGTTGCCTGAATCTACAGTCTGCTTATGTTCATAGTACTTTACCTTATAAATAGGCTACTATTCATTCATTCATTCATTTACCTCTTGATGCAATTGCATAAGTAGTATATACAATTTTTGGCTACTACAAAAAGGGTCTCTAGGTGGACTTGTGCACACTTTGCACTTAAGTAGGTGGTTCAGTTTTTGTAGTTACCCAGTAATCAAATTTCCCATCTCAGAGCTCCTTTATATCATAATTGTTAAAAATTACTGAAGAAGAAAAGAAGTTTAGTTTCTGTGCATTAAATCTATTGTGTTTGATACCGACACTATGATATTGCCATGGAATTCTGTTATTGATTACATTGTTTTACATGTTTTTTAAATCCCCTACTGTCTTGCTCTGGTGTCTAGAGAGAGAGATTCTTACATCTGCTTCTGTATTCAGTCTGCCAGTATGCCACAAATCATGTAGCCACTGGGAAAATCCACTTACACATGTGAGATGAGGAGAGTATAGGAAATTGGGTCTTGGTATTATGAAATATTCTTTACCTTACAGACCTTATGAAAATGTCTCAGAAGCCACAAAGTGATCTGGAGACCAATCTTTGTACATGAGGTAGATGATGCTCCACCGGTTTGTTGAGTTGTCCAAGTTACATTTTTATTATTGGTGTGTGAGGGTCCCTGCTGTTCCACTTTATTTCCCACTAATTTTTTTTTATTCATCTTGTATATTTTAGTCAATCTGCTGCATACAAAATAGTTTCTCACTCTGGTTTTATACTTTTAATTTTTCTGGTTACCAGTAAGAGTTGTAAAGTTTTTCATGTCTTTTTACAAGGAGGGAATGTTCTATAGAATATTTTCGTTGGTTATGTTTATCTTGGACTGTCCACCTTTGCCATATGGATTTGTAGGAGGTATTGCTTTGAAGATTTTTTTCTTCATCTTTAGGTTTAAATAATTTTACTTTGTATGCCTTGAGGAAGTTTCCTTTCAATATTCCCTTAAGGTTCACAAATACATTTAAATTTCTCATTTCATATATTTCCTAAGTTTAAGGAAATGCTCAGGCACTATTTAATCAAATATTGCCTCTGTCTTTGTACTTCATTCTCTAGTTAAGATTCCCCTTTCACATGTTGAATATATTCACTGTATTTTCCACATTTATCATCATGCTTTATTTTTAAACTTTTAATATATTATCTCCTGTCTCTGATTTTTCTCTTTAGCCTTTCTTTTTTTTAAAAAAATATATATATTTAGGAGTATACATTTAGCTTTGAACATGGCTTTAAAATAATTTTAAATGCTTTACTATGCATATTAATTATCATTCAATTCATTACTTTTATTCTATCAATTTGTCATTAATTTTGCTTATTCTTTATTAGTTTTTTTAAAATTTTCATTTTCTACCTTGTATAGTCCACTATATCTATCTATCTATCTATCTATCTTGCTTGCTTGTATTTGATAAATTTAGTATCTACTGTTTCTATAAATTAATGCATATCTGTTTTTCAATTTCATTCATATTGTTATTCACATATTTTGGATTATCTTTATTGTTTGACATACATTATTTGAAAATATTATTTGTATAAGTCATTTGAAGTCTAAAATTATGTCATTTTGTTTCTGAAAAGAAAGACTTATCTGGTTCTGTTAGATGCATGGGGTCACTTGCAATGAGGCAACAGATTACTCCCTATCATGGGCCTATGTGCTACCAGTTCACCCTATGCTATATTTTTTACCTTTTTCTTTTTTATATTTTTAGTCTGCACTTGCTATGTCTACCCTGTATAACCTTGAATGTATTATTTTAGTAGGAGGATAGTACTAGGATCCTGACTTTCACAAGCCCAATGCAGGCAAGCATCATGAACCTTTACTGCCTTAATAGGTCTTGGACACCAACCAACATCTTTGACTTAAAACAGGAATTATGTCCAAGAGATACTCATTTTATCCTCCCTCTGATCGCACCATCAAGATTAAATGAGAACTTAAAGGAAAAGAATCCCACCTACCATAGTTTCCCTAAGCTTTTCTGATACCAGTCAAATGTGTCTTTCTTCTCTTGCTTGGTTTCTGATGATTGAGTGGATTTTTAACACACACACATACACACACACACCTAGCTCCCTTTTGTGTCCTTGGCAGGAGAATTTGAACAGATTATCTAGTCCACCATTGCTGGAAGTGGAAGTGTAATGAATATATTTAAAAACTCCCTTCTATCTGGAATTATTGTAGCAATTAGTTTTCCCTACTCAAGTCTTGTCTTTTCACTTGTTCTCTGTAATACCTCACTTCCTTGGCTGTCTTCAAATGTGATCACTCTTTATTATCACTCTTCATCTTTCAGTTTTACAGTCATTTTTTTTCTTTTATTATTTTTTTTTATTTTATCTCCAGTGCCTCAAAGGGGGCTGTCTTTGATTCCCTTGAAATGTATACATATCCTTATCACTTTCTGACAGTCTCTCCTAATACCAATGTAGTTCCAGTCATTATCTCTTGTGTCCTGAATTCCAAGTTAGAGATGGTAGAAATAGCTCTGTCACTCCTGGACCACTCAGGTAAGGATTATCACGTGAGAAAGAAACTTCTATCTATTCTAAGGCACTGTACTTTGGAAATATTTGGTTTCAATCCTTATGCATATCAAGTACCCTAACTATTATATCAGTACTTGCTCTTATGGATTTTTAGAAAATTAGCCTTTATACTAGTGATGAAAACTATGCTACAGCAATATTCTTCAAATCTTAGCATGCACAGAATAACTTGCTAGTCTTCTTAGGATGCAAATCTGGCTGAGATCATCTAAAAGTTTCCTGGTGATTTTCATGTTCCTAATAGAGAAGTATCATTTTTAATGTCAACTTTCTAAATTAGACAACATCAACATGCCCATCTCTATAGATGCCATTCATTGGTACTTGCCTGTTTTCATTATTTTCTTATACATACAATGAGTTTTAGGCATACGTTTTTCAGAACATATCTTATTCAAGTGCATATTTCCTTTGATTTTTTTTTGAAGACCTTTTACTTATACATTTATTGATTGAATAGCGTAAACCAAAGCCAAATGCAGATTTTTCAGGAGTTAGGTAGTTTAGACAAGCCTTACATCTACTCAACTGGCTGAAGAAAGCTAACTCTCACTTGGCCTTCATCTCCTAAGTAGTGTACCGAAATACACTAATCACCTTTCTAAAAAGGGAGAGCAACAGGTTTTTACTCTTGAGGGACCATAGGAGCAAATATTTGTTATAATTATGGCTGCATTTTAATGAACCCAAGAAAGATCCTGCTGTTACCACAAAATCTCAACACCTGCTTTGTGGGTCTGGCACATCTAGAAATTTCAATGAGAGAAAACAATTAGTTCCAATGATACTTGCAATAAAATCCAAGCACCTGGCAGTGGTAAAATTAGACTTTTTTTGTCTCAAGAGAATGAGAAAATTGAGACTGTCATTGAGGAAGCTGCAGGAAATACTTTAATTTGCTGGGGATTTCTTTCTTTTCTCTCCCTTACATTCATGAATTAATGGATCTCGCTAGAGATCATAGTCATTCTCTCCATGAACTTTTAAGGATAATTGAAGACAGAGTGAGACAGTCAACAGCATTTACCATCTTGGAGGATGAGCCAAGTTTCAGATCACTAGTAATGAAGAATTCATTTGACTGTCTTCTATATTACTCTCTTTTTTTATTTTTATTTTTTTGTAGTTTTTGGCCAGGGCTGGGTTTGAACCCGCCATCTCTGGCATATGGGGCCGGCGCCTTACTCCTTTGAGCCACAGGTGCCGCCCGCTTGTCTTATGTTTTTATTGTTGATTTGTAGTTCTTTGTATACTATAAATATTTGTTTTGCAAATATTGTGTTCT
>CAUYQV010039567.1:0-17504 GCA_963574575.1 Galagoides demidoff | reverse complement strand
ACAGGCACCTGCCACAACGCCCGGCCATTTTTTGGTTGCAGCCATCATTGTTGTTTGGCGGGCCAGGTCTGGGGATTCGAACCCGCCACCTTAGGTGTATGTGGCTGGCGCCTTAGCCGATTGAGCCACAGGCGCCGAGCCCAGACCGTCTTTCATCAATGCTGCTTTATTTTGTTTTCTGGAGATTGGAAATTATTTTTAAAGTCCACAGGTGCCAAATCTCCCGTTAGCACCCAGTGCCTGGCTGATCCCTAGAGAGGCTGGTGGTGCCCCTCCTCCCCCGCTGGACAGTTCATGGTCTGGGGTGCTGGGCCGCTCCCCAACATGGACAAGTCTCTCTGGAAGACCCGACTTGAGGGTGGGCGCCACCTCCACCAAGATCAATGGGCCCATTAAATGTTATAGAGGATGTCACAAGCAATAGCCCCATCTTTTTATGTCTCTGCCATACAAATACTTGACAGGGGGCGGAGGTCTGCACAGAAGGGGAGTCTGGAGTCCTAGAATCTCCCTTCAAACTGTCCTGGAGCCCTGACCATGTGCTCCCCCCTCCCCAGAAGCCCTGCCCTCACCGGGAAGGGGAGGGTACTTGCAGCACTGCCCGCCTTCTCCCGAGTTCCTGAGGAAAAGCTGGATGCTCAAAAAGTCTCAGCCGCAAATGATTTGTGAACAAATGAGCATTATCTTTCCTCCAGGGCACTGTCAGCCAGCAGTGAGAGGAAAATGAGCCTTCTTCCCTACATGCCATTTAATTTCAATATCTCATTTAATTTCTACTGGAATGACTCACACTCTGTTGCACTGGGGAGGGGGGCAGGCAGCCTGGGCTGCTACCTCCCCAAGTACAGACTTTGTAATCATTACATGGTAAACAAACACACAGGCAGGAGTACTTATGACTTCCGCTGTAAGAAAATAAAGGTAACGCTTTTAAAACTCCACCAAGCAGAGTTTCGGGACAGTGCTCAGCACGGCACTGGGCACAGAGGTGAGACTTGACATGAACAACAGTGTGGCCAGGAGGAGGAGGCTCCCTCCAGAGCAGGGACCAGCTGCTGTTCCCTCCAAGCTCTCCCCGAAGCCCCTGCCAGGCTGCCACCCACCTCCCCTCCTACCTCTGGGGACAAGAGATCAGTGGCCGCCTTGTGCCTCAGGGACCTCGCTCAGGCTGGGGACAGTTGCTCGCTCCTTGGGGGTGGCCATCTGGGCTCTGGCTGCTCCCGGTCCCTTCCAGGCTGACTCTCTCCAGACTGTCCATTCGTACTAAATGCCTGGCCTTTGCAGAGAAGAGAAATTATCCTTAAGCTCAGGCCTTGCAATTGCCCCGTGGCTTTCAGCTTTAATCCCTCGATTCACATTCCAGTATCTGGCCCTGGAGGTTGGGGGACCAACCAACCACAGCCCACGTAGAGGACAGAGGCCCACGTGGTGGAGGGAGTCCATCCTGACAGAGGAAGAGGAGACGTCTCCTGGAAGTCTGTCTTGGGGAAGGCAGGTGTGGGGAGCTCAGGGACCCTGGGGCGACACTAGGGTCAGCATGGGAGATTCAGGAAATTTCTGGCAATCAACAGGAACTTTGGGCTGCGTCATGGTGCAGTGAATTTCCTGAGTGTAAGGGTAAGGCATGGCTGGTCATGGACTGGAGGTGCCGGAGGCTGGTCTGATGGCTACTTCCTTGCCACCCTGAGCACCATGGAAGGAGGGTTTCCAGCACCTCTCCTTGAGCTGCCTGTGGTCTCTGCATTTTGAGGACAACCTCAGAGAGAAAAGCAGAAGGCAGCCCTCAGTACTAGGGGGATAACAACAGTGGGGGTGGGGTGGGGTAGGGTGGAGTGGAGGTGGATGGGTGGTGACCCCAGCGCTGGGGTGCTTGAAAGCCCAGGAGGCCCCTTCCCTGCTTCCCATTCCCAGACTTCCTTCTGCAGTGATGCTCCACTTTTGTTTTATTTTTATTTTTTAATTAACTATTTTTTGAGACAGAGTCTCACTCTGTCATCTGTGCCCTGGTGTCATCATAGCTCACAGCAAGCTTAAACTCTTGGGCTCAAGCAATCCTCTGGCCTTAGCCTCCTGAGTAGTTGGGACTACAGGCACCTACTACAACACCTGGCTAAGTTATCTATTTTTTTTTTTTTTTTTTGAGACGGACCCTCAAGCTATCCCCCTGGGTAGAGTGCCATGGCATCACAGCTCATAGCAACCTCCAACTCCTGGGCTCAAGCGAGTTTCCTGCCTCCACCTCCCAAGTAGCTGGGACCACAGGCGCCCGCCACAACGCCCGGCCATTTTTTTTGCTGCAGCCATCATTGTTGTTTGGCGGCCCGGGATGGCATTTGGCGAACCCACCACCTTAGGTGTACATGGCTGGCGCCTTAGCCGATTGAGCTACAGGTGCCAAGCCTAGAATTTTTAATGTATAAAATATTATTCTTATAAATACATTTTAAAAAATACATTCTTAGCTGGTAGGCTAGTCAAAAACAGGCAGCAGACTGGATTAGGTCCAAAGGGCTTAGTTTTCAGATTTCTAGTATACCACAAACAAAACAACATATCAAACACACTGAAGCAGAGACAAATATGATGATCTAGTTGTTTTTTATTAAAACAGACACAAGAGAAATTTGCAAAAATGTAAAACAATACCACCTTTTTCATAATTTTATTTATTTTGGAGAAGGGTTATTTGCTTCAAAGTATGTTAATATGTAGGAGTTTATTATTGCTATTTTAAAACAAAATAAATATTTAAAAACTAATCAGTTTTAATTTCTAACAGGGTTGTTATTGATAAGTCTAACCCGCATAAACAAAGGCTTGTGGGGTGGGGTCCACCATTTTTAAGAATGTAAGGGGGTCTAAGATTAAGAAGATTGAAAAATTATTGCTCTAGAGAAACCAAAAAATTATTTCTGAGATAAATTAAAGTATACATTGCTTCTTATGTTCTAGAAATCAACAATCCAGAGTACATGGAGAAGCATTAGGTTTGGAAATAAACTGTACCTCCTTTAACTGTGCTCCCTACCAGTACTCCAACAAAGAGCTTTCTTCTACCCACCCACAAACATCAGCATCTAAGACTGTATCCTTCTGGAGGCAGGGGTGTAGTTTTACTCTTACCTGATGCAGTGTTCCAACCTAGCCTCCTGCAGGAACACTGTGTCAACCCTGCCTCCCTCCTGAGGGTTCTGCTCTGCCCCTGACATCATCAGAGCATCAGGGCTGAAAAAGAAGAGCACGAGCCTAAATTATTTGTTAAAGTTAATCTCAACAGGGCTGTTATGCAAAAAGTATTTCCACGTATAAAAATGTGTCTGGAAGAGACAACCAGTACGACCATTCTGACTATAGCTGTATTCTACATTTATTCTAGGTTTACAAATTCTGACAGAAGTTTTATCCCGCTATCCTTCAACGAATCTGGAAAATGCTTAGAGTCAGTTTAGTACAGCATACCTGCTGAAAAACCCCTTTCTTACAGATCTTCAGTCTTAGATTAGGTTTGTAAACTACTAAACCCAAATTACTCTCATTTTCTTAGTATCATATCGACATACAAAATAACATATACTCCTGTAAAGTCTTAGGGTTTAAAACTTATTTTGCCTTCAACCAGGAAGTTCTTCAACAATGAAAGTTTGTATCTTGCACTTATTTGAAGAATATTATTCTTACAAGAAAAAATACATTAAATAATGAACAAGTTTGGATGAATCTTTAAGTCTTCAAGAAAAACTACAAAGGGTAACTTTTTCATTCATACTTAAAAGACAGGGATAAGCAATGAGTATGAAGAAAGAAATTAAAGACAAAATTTAAGATATGTTCTGTTTGATATTAAATGCATCAAAAAACTAAGTTCTATTTCCAAAACAAACTCCATTTGGACCCAACACCTCAGAAAACGGAAACATAATCGGTAAGCAAATCCTAAGAGGGTCTATTACACAGAAGCATGACAAAACCAAAGGTGTAAAAAAAGTATGTAAAAATATTTGAAAACAGAACGTTCACCTAAAATCCTAACTAAATTGTACCTGATTTTTTACAGTGCTGACCAACATTTGATAGCATCTATTACATGACTCAGCTATTATACCTCAAAGAATATTTCCTACGGATATAGAGCAGGTTCCCATTATCCAAAGATAAAAATGGAAAAAATCCATTTAAAGTTAATCCACTTTTTAAAAAGATTGGAATTTAATAAAGAACGATAAAAACATAATTGGGGCTTTGTCTTAAAAACTTACACAGAAAACTGTGGAAATGGTATAAAGAAAAAGGAACAAAAGATGATGCTACTTTGGGGGAGTAATTTGGCGGCAAAATTAAGCACTAATGGAGTGAGTAAACATTTACTGAGGATCTATAGGGCTCTAAGCCCATGAGACAGAGTAGTGAGTAAGCCAAAGGTCTTATTCCCATGAAGTTCTCTCTTTCTATTAGAGGAAGACCCATCCTTCATTCACCTTTGATGTTCACAGCACAATCACAGAGGGAAAAAGGTGATGTCTGTAAAAATTTGAGGACATCATTAATTATTCCCAAGGATGCTTACTAATCCACTAAAATTAAAACTATAATCTTTTAAAGCCCTACTGTTGTCATCATCTTTATGAAGTTTTTCTCCTTCAAGTATTTTCTAGCCGTGTCTGTCAATGTCTTTCAGGTTTTGAGGAGTTCTAACTACTTTGACCAATTTCATCAAATGGTGTATCTTTGTCAATATCTATAATTCAACTATACTGACTTGTCAGCTACAATACCCAACTATCTGGAAAGAAATGGCAGTAGTGTTAAGAACGTCTGTGTGTGTTTGTATGTTTGCTAGAGGCAGAGGGGTGGTTTGAGAAATAATTCCTTAAGTGAAAAGTTAATGGCAGGTATTAGTGGATATTCTCATTATTTTTTTCTGTCCAATGAAGGCACTTGGATAATGAATTTTCAAAAACAGATTCTGGGTTATTGGCACAAAACAAAGATACACATATAAGCACATTCACTGTAGCATTCTACAGGTAAAGCCAGGAAACAATCCCCAAATACATCTCTAAGAAAGTGATGAAGTGCAAAGATGTCCAACATTATAAGAAAAAACAATAAGGATGTCCAGTATGACTGCATTTGTTTAAAGACTGATAATCTATATGTGTAGGCTTTTAAATATATATGTTAAAAATTTCTGGAGGGATACAAGAGAAACTCTTAATGGTGATTGACTTGCATCAGGTTAGTCTCATGTCTGAATTTATATAAATTTCCAGTAACCGTTCATGAAAATCCCAGGTGCCTTCTCTTCCCTGGCTTTTAAAAATATTCATGGTGAATGTATTGCTCAGAGTCTAGAGATCTATGCTACATACCCTATGAACAACAACAAAACACAAGCCTAAATCTACCGTGTAAAAATGTGCTCACAATGGAGGGGAAGACAGAGATAGGGACCACACTTCTTTCTTTCAGCATCTCAAACGGGTTTTTCTGAGTTGCTCACACGAGCAGTGCAGTATGCAGACAGAAATAGTTAATGACCACTGGCTCAGTCATTTAATCATTTAAAAACTGTGAATGTCTACTTATGCAATCAATGTGTATCTTGAGAAACATAATGAACGTCACCCATCCAGTGCCTGCCTTCCTAGGAATCTCGTCTAGTTTGAGAGAGATGTAATGAATGAACACAAAAATACACGTAAAACTATAATTGTGCCACAAAGATTCTTTTGGACGTTATTGTAGTAAGCTAGAAGGTCACCTTAATCTTTTTTTTTTAAAGATAAACATTCTTTCTTGAATCCAGCTTCAGAAAGCTATTTTCTGCGGATGAATTTTTGCATGCTTTCTTTTGTAAGACAACAAAAACTAAGCTTCCCTTTCTATTTACGTTAGCTGCTTAAATTCAGTGCTAATGGTCTACATTAGTATTTTTTTCTTTTTTCTTTTTTTTGAGACAGAGCCCCAAGCTGTCGCCCTGGGTAGAGTGCCGTGGCATCACAGCTCACAGCAACCTCCAACTCCTGGGCTCAAGCGAGTCTCCTGCTTCTGCCTCCCAAGTAGCTGGGACCACACACACCTGCCACAATGCCCGGCTATTTTTTGTTGCAGCCATCATTGTTATTTGGCGGGCCCGGGCTGGATTTGAACCCACCAGCTCAGGTGTCTATGGCTGTCGCCTTAGCTGCTTGAGCCACAGGCACCGAGCCTACATTAGTATTTCTATCTAAGATCCTTAGTTGTTCTATTTTAGCTGCTATTTAATCCTGTAAAGCTGCTCCATGTTTGAATGCCCAGGGGAAGCCTCCCTTGTTATTCTAAGGAGCTATAACTCAATTGACCACTGTTTACCATCTATTTGCCTCTAAAAGTTAAACTGTAAGAACAGAATACTTGCAGAGGTAACATTTTACTATGTCCCAACATCACAAACCTAACATAACAAGCTGCTATATTTACAAAGGTAGAAAACTATCTTACTTTGAAAATGGCATACACTGAGTATTAATTCATCTGATAATTATTTACTGAGTGATTCAGTACATTCCTAGTAAAGTGGTAGGGACAAAAGATACTACAAAAAGACATTTCCTGTTTTCCTAGGGAGTTTGGGGTATTGTGGTAGAAAGAGGAAAAAAAGAAACAGCATGAGATGCAGTATGTTCCACAATAAATACCATGTACAGTGTGCTATGAAAGAGAGGAACCACCTCTGTCTGTAATCAGAAAGGCTCCATAGAGCCCAAGTAAGCTATTCTCCCCTTAACTGTGAATGTCTAAAAACACAGCTATTTATAATGATTTTTATAGATACTAATGCAAAGTGTCATAGGACAATTCGATATTCAAAGGACTTGTGTCATATGAATCTCAGGTTTACAATAGGTAGAAGAAAAAGATTTTAGGGCCTCCCCTCAACAAAATTTCAAAATTTATCATTTATAAACATATAAAGTACATTTGAATCTAATGCAGTATGATCAAAATGTTTATAATAAATTTCATCATAAAACTACATATTATGTTGAAAGGAGAAAAAAACTACCAGAGTCTGTGATACCTTTAAAATTATAGTTACACCAACAGTACACAGATATACCCAGGCAAAAAACCCAGCGTCTTCCTATGTTAAACATATCTAACAGATACAAAATTAAAAGGCATATGTGCAGAAAAAAATTTTTCTGAACCACCAAAAATTCAAGCAGTACATCAAATTTACAAAGAATTAGATTTTATTTAAATTAAATAAAGGAAAAAGAAACCCACTGACTATATGCAAAAGCAAGATTCATAGATCTGAATGCAACAGATGACAGAATCAGACCAGCCTTTACAAAGTGACAGAGAACAGATTCAGCGGGATTTAAATTATTTTCTTATATTACTACGCTATTAGTTTTCAAAGGCCTGAAGTCATATAAAAACTCTAGGTACAAGGCTCAATTTTAAAACAATGATATGGATAGTGTGAAGGTACCACAATCTCCTCTCTTTTCGCAGAAGCTAAACAAAGAAGTTGTTTTTATTTAAGTAGGTAAATCAAAGTGCTTTGAAACAAAATGACCTAACAAAGATATTGAGCTTCCAGCTCAAGTTAGAGGTAACTGATGATGCACAACTACCTAAAATGATCAGGAAAAATCCTAGGATTCTCATAGAAAAGAATTCCTAAAAAATTAAAATCATTGGTAAATTTTTTTATTTGGCAGGGTATTTTTTGGCCAGGGCTGGGTTTAAACCCACCAGCTCCAGCATATGGGGCCAGGGCCCCACTCCTTTGAGTCACAGGTACAGTCCATCAACGTGAAATTTTTAAAATTAACCTTTTGACTGACAAAAAGCATTCAGGTACTGAAATATGAATGGCATCAAATCCACATTTCAGATGGAGAAATAGAATGGAAAAATACATGTAGAATAAATGGTTAGAACTTGCCCAAGGTCACAGGTGAAATTAGAAAAACTAGAAGCACACTCCAAAGACACTGTTATCCTAATTTCATGCATACAATTCCTTCTGTATAATTTAGACAACAAAGTCAGACTATATATATTTCTGGTTAAAGAGATGTTGCCTGATAAATCTTTCGAGAGTCAAATTCTGTTTGAACTTCCCTTTACAACTATAAAACTCCTTCTATTATCATATCCGACAGAGAATTTAGATAGAAACACTAAGGACAATAATTTGGTTTTAATTGGGCTATTAAGAACGTAACATTAGATTTCCCTTTATTCATTCAGAATTTAAGAAAAATGTACTAATTTTTACCCTTGATATTCTTTTTCCTTTTAAAGAAAGCTACCATAAATATGAACGTATTACTGTTAAGAAAAGAGCATTCTCTAAAATCAAAGACAGAATTTCCAGATTTCTTCCGAGTCTGCAGAAAAGAGCCTGGTGTTTCAGGAAAAATGTTCAAGATTTCAAAGGTCTAATGATGAATCAGGTTATTTTCCTTTAATAAATTAAGATGCATTAACTGAGAAAATGTTTATAATAAAGGCAAGTTGTTCAATCCACTTCAGACAATATAAAATTAAATTAAAGGTGGCAAAATAACAAGACACTGCAAAAGTGCTCTTCAAATCTCAGCAAATCACAAACGTTAAAGGTGAAACAGAGACATATATCCTGTATCTGGTTTTTTTTTAAGTTGACAGTATTAATAAAACAAATCTAAGTTCAGCCCATACATTTTACTCCGGTGGCAAATCTATGTACCCCTGATGAAACATCTAAGCTATTAAGCTAAGCATTAACATCTATCTGGATTTTGCTTTCAGAATCAAGCATTTATGTTTATCAAGTCAAGCAACCGGCTCTCCACAGCTCCCAACCTTACCTGCTGAATCTTCCAAATCAATCAGTTTGGGCATTAAACTTTCGGGGAGTTTTTCCGGCAAGTCATAGCCATTCTTCCTAGCAACCACCAGATGGAAAGCAGCACAAAACTCATCCAGTGTCAACGCACCATCTTTATCAAAGTCTGAGAGTT
This sequence comes from Galagoides demidoff, assembly GCA_963574575.1. NCBI lineage: Eukaryota > Metazoa > Chordata > Mammalia > Primates > Galagidae > Galagoides > Galagoides demidoff. The sequence goes on along the minus strand of CAUYQV010039567.1, from coordinate 8,502 downwards.
CCCTAGAAGACAAACTTATAATGAATATAATCTCATTCTGCTTTGGATCCCTTTATTTCTCAAAAAAGAAGAAAGAGAAATACTTTCCTCAAGAAAATGCAAAAAGTCAGTAATTTTTAAAAAATCTCATAGGTGGAAAGATGCGTAACAAAGCAAATACAACAAAATGTTAAATGTAGAATCTTAGTGGTGCACACAGGTTTTCATGGTATAGTTCTTTAAGCATTCCTGTATGCTTGAAATTTTTACAATAAAATGCTAAAAAAAAAAAAATAGCCGATAATTAAGCTCGCCAAAAAATGACTTGTGGCCCCTATGCACTTTTAGAAACAGGTTATGTAATAAGCCACTGATATTAAAAAAAAAATTTTTGTTTTTATTATCAAAGTTCAACACATATGCTTTCTAAAGCATTGAATAGAACTATAAGGCTTGATACAAAAATATAGCCTAAAATATTTACCTTGATGTCCCTGCCATTTCTTAGATACAGAGGCAACCACTTTTATTATTGCCTTTAACTATAAAAAAGCATGCATGTATCGCTAGTTCTTGATTTTTCAGTTTTAGGCTTTATCTACCTATCTCCTACTATAGTACTCTATGCTACTAAAAATCTATTAGCAAAATAATTTACAATACAGAGAAATACTGTGATGTAAAGTAGAATTAACATTTATGTTTATCTGGTAATTATTTTTAAGAAGTAATTTGTGATGATACTTTGTGTTTAGTCTAATGGCTAATTCCACCTACATAGCAGCTATCCTGTGTCTGTGTTTAAATGGGAACAAAGCACTATTCTCAAACTTTGGTTTAGTGTAGAACTTATTAAAATTGGTAAAAACCAAATGGGATAAACATAACCATACATAAACTAGCTTTTATTCCGCAACAAGAAGCAGCTGATAAAGCTTAAAGATTTTTAGCACTTTAGAAAGAACTACTGTACCTGTATCATTTCTTTCTTTTCTACAGAGCAAAGGAGAAGCTGGCTATTATTTCAAGAACTATACTGAGTTCTTTATGCTCATTTTTGAAGAGGTTACTGTAATAGTTTATCTTTCAAGGCTCTAAAACTTCTTTGAAATAACCCACATTACCCAACTAATGATACATCACACTTACCAAATATGAGAAAGTTCAAGAATAGGAAGTTTCGATTTTGTAAAAAATTCTTTAGCTGCAGATCCTGAAATATTAAAACAATGTCATTTAATGTTATTGTGAACTGAGAACACAATGGGAGGTTAAGAGTCTCAGACTTTTTCACTGGAAAAAGGTAAACTTAATATGTGAATATGTCGTGATTTTGGCCCCCAGTGATTATAAACTTTTTAGACAAATAATCTGAGAATTAGTTATCTTTTATAATTAAAATTTACAACCAATAAAATGATGTCTTTGAGATTATGAAATTGAGATTTTTGTCCTGTCCCATCTTGAAGAACTTCTGTTTTTAACAACTCACCTGGAATAAATCCGTTTAGATCAGGCTGAATGGTTTTAAACTGATTTACATAATACTGTCTTTGTTCATCTGTTATTTTCCAGGGATCATCATAACTACTGGATTGCCTACGAATTTCATTGGCAGTTGTAGCTGATGCTACAGTTCGTACTGTTGTCTGGTCCTGTAATGAAACATTTTTTCCTCAGTACAATATCTATCTATATGATTATATGGACCAAGGTTGCTAGGTTACTTATCTTTGAAAGCAAAATTTGCTTTTTGTGAATATTTAAAATGTAAGAAGTCATCAGCAAACCATGTATTTGTTACATTCAGGTAACTGGATATATTTTTGCACAATGATTATATAAATGTGTAGAATGATAGCCATTATGTTAGCAACAAAAAGTTATGGAAAATGTGCTAAGAAAGCCAAGCAAATAATTTCTAGACACAAAGTCCTTTAAAAATTTCACCAGGAAATCAGAAACAAAAATATCAGCTGAAACATTTTAATGATAACAGACTTGAAAAGACACAGAGCAGAGTTCTGTTTTTTTTAAATGAGAGAACTTGCATTTATAAAGTTTACAACAGCAAAATATAAGAACAATGACTGCAGCAATACTCTGAATGAAGCAAATAAAAATGCAATACCAATAAAATGTCACACCTGGACAGAAGCAGGATGCATGGTTAAAAGAGTACTGGTTGGTGGGGTATCTGCAAAACTGACCCAGTTTTCTTGAGGTGGAGGTGGAGAATGCCCTGACCACACCGCATCACCGGCAGAAGAACCTAAGAAGAAAACGGGTAAACATTCAAATTCTAACTTTTAACAATTTCTAAAATGTAATCTTTTCAATTTAAAATTAGACTTCATTTAAATCTTTTTAATGATTTTGTGATCTCCTTGTCAATACTGAGACTTACAAAATATATACCTAATATTCTGGGAAGTAACTGTTCATTTTACCTTCAGAAAATCTGGTGTCTAGAAGCTTTTGTCTAAGCATCATAGATATATATAAATGAAGTTACGACTTTTCAAAGTGGTATATTTACTTACAAATTTTCATATTTGGCTTCTGCTTCTACTAACTTACAATTAAAAACTGTCTTGGAGACAATTCTTAAAGGAATGTTATCAAGTCCTCTTCAATTTACAACTCTAAGTAATTGTTACTGCTAAAGAATCTTGAAATACCTGATTGTGCTTCACCAAAGGGAGACCAAAAAGGTCCGGGTCCTGCAAGAGGTCTCTCACTATTCCCCCCACTGGGGTGACGGTTGTGCTTCCTCCATGAGTGTGGAGAAGTTGGCGGGGACTGCTGTGGGGATACTACTGGGGACGCAGGTTCCTAGAAGAAATATTAGTATAATGAAAACTTAATTTTAAGGAGACATTTTAATTATGATACCAATAAATGTTTTAGTGTAAGCATCTATACATACAAGAGATTAACTGATAATATTTACATGCATGTGATTACCTGTGGATCTGCAGTTGTACGAGGCTGAACCGTATCATGGCTTATGGATCCTTTTTTCACTTGCCCCCTGCCAGGTGGTGGGGGAATCACACCAGAATAAGATCCTTGATTTTCAGAATCTGAAGAATATGAGGCTGCATGGCGAGATTCCTGCTCATTCTTTGAAGCAACAAATCTTGGCAGAGGAAGGTCCTTAACTGTTAATTGCAAAATTATTATTACTTTAAAATAGAAAGTAATTAAAAACACAAAAACTGCAGAAATAACAGGCACACAATGTCTATCAAAGCAAACTTTGGACCATCATCTCCCTTAGATTGTGTAGAAAGACTCTTATTAGAAAGAAATAGTAAAACTAAATTGTTTAAGGGGTGATGACGATAACTATATTAAAGTCCAGGGTGGTGCCTGTAGCTCAAAGGAGTAGGGTGCCGGCCCCATATGCCAGAGGTGGCAGGTTCAAACCCAGCCCCGGCCAAAAACTGCAAAGAAAAAAAAAAAGTCTATGGGATGTCTGACTCTGTTATTAGCATTTTGTATTTATTTCCTCTCATAACCACAACAATCCTATAAACCCCTATTTATAGCTAGGGAAATAGAAGCTCTGAGATGCCAAGGTCATACCAGTAGTAACTAACAAACAGAATCTGAACCTAGGTTAGTCAGAACCCAAAGCCTAGGGTGCTTCTATGCAGACTGAGTCTCTAAAACACAGAATATGTCACCAAGTTTGAGACTAATCTAGACATTTTCCTACAAACATATTCTACATTCAATTTTATAGAGGAAAAAGATGAAAGGGTGAAAACTTCTGTGCAAGTAAATCATAAGTCATACTTTCAGATTAGAACAGAATTATTTTCAGAGGAAAGTATACTTCCCTCCATTATATGATTACCTTTATTTTTCTTCAGAACCTCCATACGAAGGAGGGAAACAACTAAGCTTATTTAGTATTATGTCAAAGAGTTCAAAACTACCTCAAACAAATATAAACTATCAACACTAGAAGAATGATGTTTGGCAAACCAGAGGTCCACAATGAAAACTCGTGGCCAACTAAGTTGGTAATTAAACTATTTATAAAAATGTGAAATTTAAAGAATTTTACAGAAATTTTTCTTTATTTTGTAGATCATAGAAAACTTCAATTTTTGTCTTTCCCCCTTTCTTTATGCAAACAGAACCTGCTGCACTGAAGTGCCTGTTTTTTTTTTTTTTGTTTTTTTTTTTTGAGACAGAGCCTCAAGCTGTCCCCTTGAGTAGAGTGCTGTGGCATCACAGCTCATAGCAACGCCCAACTCCTGGGCGCAAGTGATTCTCCTGCCTCCGCCTCCCAAGTAGCTGGGACTATAGGAGCCTGCCATAATGCCTGGCTATCTTTTTTTTTTTTTTTTTGGTTGCAACTGTCCTTGTTGTTTGGCAGGCTCGGGCTGGATTCAAACCCACCAGCTCAGGTGTATGTGGCTGGCACCTTAGCCGCTTGAGCCACAGGCGCCAAGCCATAAGTGCCTATCTTTATAGAATTTCTATCTCATTTCACATTAACAAGCCTCTAAATAATTAAAAAATAACATTTATAATGTAGTCAGATGTCTGCGACTAGGTTTTGTTTTGCCAATATTTTAATATTATCTCTATCAATCAGAAAGTTCGGTTAACTGATACCTTCTAATTTCAAGCACAGCCTCCATAGCCTTATAGAGGAAGTACAAGGTTTTATTAGGAAAGAAGAAAATAAAGAAGCTGGTTGCTACAATTCATCATTTACCTTAGTAAAATTATATACCTAAGTTCTTCACGCAATTTTTAGTTAAGTAATTCTGACAAATTGCTAACTGAATGGAATGCATGCCGTTCATGAGATACACCATAGTGGAGGAAGACAGACGTCTAATCTTCTCAAAGGAGAAATGCAAGAGAGTCAGAACAGCCACAACACTTCACTCAAGGTCACAAATGCCACTATAATATCAGAAAGCCTTGAGTTTTACTGACTTTACTTCACTTGTACATAGCTCATTTTCATTTTAGTAACAATTCTAGTCCATATGTACCTGTATTTATACTTTCCACTCTTAAAGGGAAACCAGACTGCGCAACAGCTACAAGTTTCAGAGCAATGTAGAACTGACTTCTTCCAAAATAACCAAGTCTTGTTGCACCACAAAGCTCCATGATCTATAAAAGAACACAATGTTAACGTTAAGATTTATGACAAAAATTCTGTTCAAAAATAAACAAATGTCCAACTTATTTGTAACTTCTCTAAAGTATGTATCTACTAGATGGTATAATACTCAACTGACAATCGACTTCCTCAAGGTCCAAGTTCATGTATTTTAAAACAAAGTCTTGGACTTTTATAAAAAGGTCATAATTCTTTTTATCAAAATCTCCACAATGAGATCATTAGAATAACTGTTTCTTGTGAAGAGACACATTTTTCCAGAAACAACGTAACCTCTACTCTTCTTCCCAGATACTGTGCGTACAACCAGCCACATGACCAAGAAGATTATCAAGCACCCATTTAAAGTAACAGTCACAAAATGATGTAAGAAAATCCTAAGAATATATTAAGTGGGGAAAAACAGAAAGATAGGTAATTTTAACCACATGAATACAAATATGGCAAGTACATCAAAAAGCTGCCAGCAGTTTTGTCAGCGGAGGTTAAGAGTAGGGCTTTTCTTCTTATTTCCCAAATTGTATTTAATGTAATTACACAACATTTCTTTAAAGCAGTAACAAAAATTTCTGTCTTTTTTTAGAAGCATGCAATATCCGAGGATCAATATTGATCATTCTACTTGTTATTCAACAAGTAGGTTGGTTACTATGAAGGAATACCAGACTTGAAAAAAGATTTCAAGTTATAAGATTAAATTATAAATTCAAAAGCTATCCAGACAAAAGCTTTTCAACATTACTAATTGATCTTTAAAAAAATAAAATAAGCACTAAGTATCTTTCTGGCAATACAAACTCTGGTAGAGAGGGGGTAGATTTAGTTTATTTTCTTTTTCTCAAAACATTCAAAGGAAGATAAGGTACCTGATGTTAAGGTATTAAGTCTGAAGAAAAGTATTCACAGAACCGAAGGGGGAAAAAAGCACCTGTCAATCAATCCTAAACAATGTGCCACAACAATAATAGCACTGTGTACAATCCCAAAAAAGATGACTAATTTTGGCTGATTGATCAGCGCTGGAAGAAGTTCCTGTTTTCTGCTGCTAAGGGGCCCGTAATTCTGAAGAAATTTAAAAGGGCAAAGAGAATAAGAGGCAGGTTAACGCCATTAAGGGAAGTAAAGTACAAAGAAACTGACTTATGAAAGGAAGTCTGCACAGTCTTGTAGGCATTTTAATTATGATTTTTTGTGTGTGTTTGTGTGCAGTTTTTGGCCAGGGCTGGGTTTGAACCCGCCACCTCCGGTATATGGGGCCACCCTATTCCTTTGAGCCACAGGTGCCGCCCTAATTATGATTTTTGACCACCACTCATTTCTGCCCACCTGACACCTCATAGAGAATTATTACACATCTTAGATACCTTTGTTGATGAAACAAATTGTAATACAGTGCAGGCACTGGCTAAATAAAAGGAAGACCTGAAAGGAGACCACAGTATGTAGTTCATCTAAAGTCAGGGAAGATACCCACAGGAAAAGGCAAAAAATGAGGAGGTCATGTTCAAAAAGGCAGCCAGAACCTCGCTGTTGTTTTAATTAGTGTTTATTAAACGATTTACGTTTGTTAGCCATTTGCATTTCTCTTCTGTGAATTATCCAACCTCTCCTTCATTAACTTACTGATTTTAAGAGGTGTTATTATATCATGGATAGTGACTTCTAAACTACCATGGAATTACTTCATTTATTCCATCAGTTACTACTTACTAAGCACCAATCTGTATCAGACGTTGAACCTACTCTGCGTGTCCATGTGTGGAGGCGGGTTTGGGCAGGAGGGGGAAGGGGCAGCCGCAAATGAAGCCAGTCAGACTGTACACATTGTTTCCAGTTTATGTTTCTTCAAAGTTCTGCTTTGGTGGCATAACATTTTATAACGTCTATACAAATGTATCATTTTTATCCTTTTTATGGCTTTTGGGTTTGCCATACTTAGAAATCCCTTATAATGTTTTCTTTGAGAATGTTTATGATTAATTTTGAAATTTGTAAGTCTGAGGCTGGGCATGCTTATAGTAAAATAAACAAAATACTACTTAAGGATACAGAATTAAAAGTTCCTACAGTCCCCATCAGAATTAATTTCTCTTAGAGCATTCAGTCAAGAGAGATAGAAAGTATCCAAATTGGAAAGGAGGAAGTCAAACTGTCCTTGTTTGCAAATGGCATGTGGTTATGTGCAGAAAAACCTCAAAAGACTCTACCCCCAAAATCTCTCGTATTTGATAAACAAATTCATTAAAGTTGCAGGATACAAAATCACTATACTATACAAAAATCCATAGCATTTCTTCTATACACAAACAGCAAACTAGAAATCAAGAAGGCAATTCCATTTACAATACTACAAAAAAAAAAAAAAAGAACAAAACAAAAAACACCTAGGAATAAATTTAACAAAGAGAAAGACCTCTGCAAAGAAAATTATATACACTATGGAAAAAACTGAAGAGGATATAAACAAATGCAAAAACATCCCATGCTTGTGGATCGGAAAAATTAATGTTGTTAAAATGACAACACTGCCTAAAGCTATCTGCAGATTCAATGCAACCCCTATCAAAATACCAAATACATTCTTCAAAGAGATAGAAAAAAAATTCTAAAATTTGTATGGAGCCAAAAAATACGTTAAATAGCCAAAGCAATCCTGAGCAAAAGAATGAAGCTGGAAGTATTACGCTACCAGACATCAAAGTATACTATAAAACTGTAATAACCAAAATAGAGTATACTGGCATAAAAACAGCCATACAGACCAAGGGAATACAGACCAGAGAACCCAGAAATTAATCTACATAGCTTCAACCAACTGATTTTTCGACAAAGGTGCCAAAGAGCATTTATTGGGGGGAAGGACAGTCTCATCAATAAATGGTACTAGGAAAACTGAATATCCACATGCAGAAGAATGAAACTAGACCCCCCCACCTCTCACCCTATATAAAAACCAATTCAAGGTCTCATGCAGTGGCTCACGCCTGTAATCCTAGCACTCTGGGAAGCTGAAGCAGGTGGACTGCTTGAACTCACGAGTTCGAGACCAGCCTGAGCAAGAGCAAGACACCATCTCTACTAAAAACAAAAACTAGCCGAGCATAGCAGCCCACGCCTATAGTCCCAGCTATTCAAAAAGCAGAGGCAAGAGGACTGCTCAAGCGTGGGAGTTTTGAGGATGCCATGAGCTATGACCTCGTATCATTCTACCCTGGATTACAGAGTGAGACTCTGTCTCAAAAAAACAAACAAACAAAAAACCTCAAAATGGATAAAAGACCCAAATATAATATTAAGACCTGAGACAAAGACAATAGAAGAAAACAGAGAAATATAGAGAAATGCTTCAGGACTTTAGTCTAGAA
>CAUYQV010039564.1:0-17016 GCA_963574575.1 Galagoides demidoff | reverse complement strand
CTCCTAAGGATAAGACATTTTTCCTTGCAACAACACCACTTACAAAATTTGTGAAATCATCCCAATAGTTTTTATGGCCTCTTTATTTCCATACTAAGATCCAGTTATGATTAGTTAGTTCTAGTATTTTTATGGTTTCATGTCTTAAGTTTAAATCTTTAATCCAGTGAGAGTCTAACTTAGTTAATGGTGAAAGGTGTGGGTCCAGTTTCAGTCTTCTACAGGTCACCAGCCAGTTCACACAGCACCATTTTTTAAATAGGGAATGTTTTCCCCACTGAATGTCTCTAATTGGCTTGTCAAAGATCAGATAACAGTAAGTAGCTAGGTTCATCTCTTGGTTCTCTATTCTGTTCCATACATCTACCTCTCTATTTTTGTGCCAGTACCATGCTGTTTTGATCACTATGGATTTGTAGTATAGTCTGAGGTCTGGTAGCATAATTCCTCCTGCTTTGTTTTCATTCCTGAGTAATGTCTTGGCTATTCAAGGATTTTTCTGATTCCATATAAAATGAAGTATTATTTTTTCAAGATCTTTCACGTATGACAGTGGAGCTTTAATATGGTTTGCATTAAAATTGTATATTTCTTTGGGTAGTATGGACATTTTAACAATGTTGATTCTTCTCAGCCATGAGCATGGTATGTTTCTCCATTTGTTAACATCTTCAGCTATTTTTTTTAAAGTTTCATGGTTCTCCTTGTAGATCTCTTTCATGCCCTTTGTTAGGTAAACTCCCAAATATTTCATCTTCTTTGGCACTACTGTGAAAGGAATAGAGTCCTTAAAGTCTACATATTCATGAGTGTTGATTTTGTAACCTGAGACCCTGCTATATTCCTTGATCACTTCTAAGAGTTTTGTAGTAGAATCCCTGGTGTTTTCCAGATATACGATCATATCATCTGTGAAGAGTGAAAGTGTGATCTCTTCTGACCCTATATGGATACCCTTGATCACCTTTTCTTCCCTAATTGCAATGGCTAAGACTTCCATTACAATGTTAAAAAGCAGTGGAGACAATGGGCAACCTTGCCTGGTTCCTGATCTGAGTGGAAATGATTTCAATTAAACTCCATTCAATACGATATTGACTATGGGTTTGCTGTAGATGGCCTCTGTCAGTTTAAGAAATGTCCCTTCTATACCAATTTTCTTAAGTGTTCTGATCATGAAGGGATGCTAGATAATATCCAAAACTTTTTCTGCATAAATTGAGAGAATCATATGGTCTTTGTTTTTTAATTTGTTTAATTTGTTTATGTGATAAGTTATATTTATAGATTTAGGAGGAGCTGAGGCCTGACAACCTTGGATGGTTAATGCAAACTGGGGCAGTTCACTCTGTTCCAGCCCCACCCCTGATTGATGTTGCTGACACATATTTTTGCAGAATTTGTGAGTCTGTCCTAGCTATATTCCCCTACAGACCAAGTGCTGTTTGAGTTCACAGAAACTGTTATTCAGCCCCGGTCTGTGCCGCTGCCTAGATCTGGTGTGTCTGTCTTCACTGCAGTCTGTGTTGGGGCAGGTGTGGTTAGAGCTCACACTCTGCTCTGAGTTCCAGTCTCTGCCTCCCCGCCTTTGTCTCAGCTATGATCCCCTGAGGGCTGAGTGCTTCTTAGGCTCACTAAAGCAACACTTCTGGCTCAACCCCGCCCTGGGAGTATGCCATCTCTGTGCATACATCTTCTATTCTCCATCCCCACTGCGCCCCACCCAGGTTGGTACCACCTCAGGCATACTCTTTGCTCAGGCGGCCTGTGTTATCCTCCCGGATCTATTCCACCAGTATCTGCCACCGTAGAAGATGACCAGCTTTCTCTAGTTGCCCAGAGAGACAGGGAGTGACTCTCCAAAATATCCCCAGGGGTGTGAGCCCTATTGTTCCCTTTGCTTCTGCTGCTGCTGCTGCTCTGTGCTGCAGGGTACCACCTCTCCCTCTCCCATAGAGTTCCTTCCATCCACCATCTTCTCCTTACCCCTGTGCAGCAGAATCAACATAGACCTGTAACAGCCCATGCCCTGTCTACACCACTTGAGAAAATGCCCCAGAATCTGGACTCCACGTGGGACAGGCTTCCAGACCTCAGGGTGAGAATGGAGGGGAGTGCTGAGAGTTCAGAATTGCAGGTAGAGAAAATATACAGTTTTATATAGTTTTATGCCTGGCAGGAGAGTACCATGGCACCTTAATAGGGGAAGGAGGTCTGGTTTTTTAGAGGGTCTCTCCTGTGGGATAAAATGGGAGGATGTTTGAATTCGTCTCACTTGTTTGTAGAAAGTATACTGGGAGCCATTCTCATGGAGGAGGGGACTCCTGTCCACTGGTGATGGATTTTGTACCTGTTGCTTGTATCCTTGGGGTTGCAGCTCACCTCTGCAGGGTTGATATGCATTCTTCAACCTTCTCTCTTGGCTCAACTCTAAACCATCAGCTTACTTGCTAAACTTCTGTCCTTTAACTCTCCTTCTGGATGGGATCTTCTGTGGAAAGCTGGCTCCAGTCGGCCATCTTGCCTCGGCCAGCAATGAAAGACACTTTTTTCTCTTACTGTTGGACATAGAACTTTAGGTTCTGTGGCATTTGGATTCCAGGACTCATACTACCACCTTCTTCCCCACCTACATACCCAATTCTCAGGCCTCTGGCCTCAAACTCAGAATTACACCACTGACTTCCCCAGTTCTGAGCCTTTTGAATTTGGTCTAATCCAAGCTACCAGTGTCCTCTAATAAATTCCCTCTCACCTTTCCATCTATCTATCTATCCATCCATCCATCATACTAATTTTATCTCCACAGAGAACCCTGACAAATATTCTCATTTTCTTCCTGATTATAGAAGGTAGAGCTCTGGTATTTCTCCATTAAAGGACACTAGCTTTTAGAATGAGATATGTATGTGTTTTTTCATTTTAGGGGAATATCAATTGATAACTTATTTAATAATTTCCTTTGAATCAGAAATAGATGTTGAGTATTATTAAAGTCTTTTCATCATATATGCAGGTAATCAAATGTTTTCTTTATGTTTATTAATATGAATAATTACATCTGTAGATTTCCTAAAATTAGACCATCTTTCTATTTGTGAAATAAATCTTATGTAGTTACCATGGGATTTTATAATATATTTCTAGATTTCATTAGATTGTATCTGTACCAATACTCATAAATGAGATTGGTAAGAAGTTGTTTTGTCATCAGATATTTTTAAAAGTAAGTTCATTTACTTATTTATTTGATGGTTTGTATTATTTTCTGGTATACTTTAAGAGTATTGGGGTTATATGGTTTCTAAAGCTTTACTAGAATTCTCTGCTGAAATAAGTCAAGGACAGGTAATTCTTGTGTGCAGTTCTTTGAAACTTTTTCTATTGTTTTCCTCTTGTTATTGGTTGTTGTAGGAATTCTACATCTCCTAGGAACATTTTGGTAAATAATAGTTCTCTGAAAAATTATCCATTTCATGTTCATTTTCAAATTTCTTTGCATAGAGTTATGCCAATATTCTCGTGTTAATTTTTGTGTCTTCATTTTTATTATGCATGGTTATTCATTCTCTCTTTTCCCCATTTTGAAAATTAGGTTAATTAAATGTTTTAGAATAATTTGTTAACATTTTCTCCATTTTCTAATTCTAATGTTTATTTCTTCTCTTATTCTTTTAATTTTCTTCTGCTTTGTTTATACAGCTATAATTTTCTAGTTAGTCAAAACAAATATTAGTCATTTATTTCTATTACTTAATTTGATTTAGATAAACATTCATTATTTTATCATCTTTCTATCACTTTTTAAATTGTATCTCATTAATTTTGATAGGTAGTGATTCTATTGTTATTCTTAGTATTACTTTCTAAAGAAATTATGACATTTTAATATGTAATCTCTTTTTGTGATGCAAGAGTTATATAAATGGCTTTATGTTTTCAAAGTGGAATAGCTCCTTAAAATTTTGTTTGTAATTTGTTTATGGAAAATGTAGTTTATGTTATTTTGACTTTATAAAAATTACTGAGGCTTCTTTGGGACCTAATTTATAGTTGATTTGTGTAATGCTTGATGTTCTTGAGTGGAAAATATTTGTTCTATTATAAGGAGGTAATTGGCATGTATTTACAAGTTCTACCTTTTTCATTATGTAGTGTAAGTCCTCTATATTCTTACTCTTTTTATCCACCTAAACTATTTTAAACTAAGGTCTATATGTTAAAGTCTCATATTATTAACTTAATGTTGTCAATCTCTCCTTGAATATTTTGCATGTTATGCTTTATATAGGTGTTTGACTTGATAATTGATGCATTGTCATTCATAACCATCATCACTCATTAGCATTCATAAAATGTCCTTCTTTCTCTTGTTTTAATGCTTTTGTGGCTGAATTATATTCTAATTCTTTTGAATTATCAAACCTGTAATATTTGCTTTTTATGTTTGCATTCACCTGGTCTGCTTTGTCTATCCTTTATTTTTAGCCATTCTACAACATTTTGTTTTATAAAAGTTTTACATGAGGTTTTCCTTTGTAACTCAAAATTACATCATTGGCTTCCCCGGTTCTGTGATATTTTCTATTAATCTTATAATGTTTTTCTATTAATAAGTTCCTAAATAATATTTTGATTTATTACTAAAGCTGATAGTTTTAATCTTAATTCAACCTTATCTTTTCATTTTATTTTACTGTACATATCCTCAGGCACAGAGTGATGTTTTCATACACTTAATGTGCAGTGATCAGATCAGGGTAATTAGCATCCGTCTTCTCAAATATTTTTTATTTCTTTGTGTTTGGAAGGTTCAATATCCTCCTTCCAGCTATTTGAAATTGCATAATATGTTAGTGTTAACTATACTCAGCCTACCATGGTACAGAATGCTTTAGCTCATTTCTCCTCTCTTGTTGCAGTTTTGATCTTTTTTTTTTTAACTTTAAACCAATTTTTATTACACAAAGGTTGTCACATAATTGGATATTTCTCTACTTTGTACACAATTATTCTTATTCTCCACAGAAAGGCTACTTCTTAACTTTTCATCTGGTGATGGCAAGCACTAAAATTCTGATTTTAACAGAACAGTAGTAAAAATGCCTCAGTGATTTAAGTTGAAAGCAGTACACTGGTATACAGCTCTTGCACCCAGTATCAGGAATGTACAAATGTGTTTTTATTCAAAAATACAAAATAAATTATCCATAGACATAGTCAATGGATCACAGCAGTAAACCATTATATTTGTCAACTGAAACCAGTTACTGATGGTTATAGCGATTTTCTCCTACTGACTTCTCTGAAGTTATTGGTAAGGAACACCGCCTTGAGCTTCCTGTCACAGTTCATTAATGGTAAAGCACTATTCTAGGAATTAGAACATGCCACTTCCCATACCTCCCATGCCACCCATTGCATTCATTCCAGGGTCCTTCTCTTCTTTAGGAAGTTCTGTGACTATAACTTCTGCTGTAGTTAACAGAGAAGCCACCCCAGCAGCATCCAATAAAGCAGTTCTTACAACCTTTGTTGGATCAATGATTCCTTTTTCCACCGTATTCACAAAATGTCCAGTCATAGCATCATAACCAACTTCTGCAGAACTTTGCATTATTTTCTCCACTATCAAAGATCCTTCGACATCTGCATTCTTAGTGATGGTCATTGCAGGAATTTTGAGTGTTCTTTTAATAATTTCTATACCAATTTTTTGATCTTCATTAGCTGGAGTTAATGAATCAAAGGCTGGAATGCACCAAAGTAGGGCACAACCCACTCCAAGAACAATGCCTTCTTCAACAGCAGCTCTTGTGGCATTAAGGGCGTCTATAACTCTGTCTTTTTTTTTCATTTATTTCAACATCATTTGTTCCACCAACCTTCATCACAGCTACTCCATCTGAAAGTTTTGCCAGACGTTCATTTAGTTTTTCCTTTTCATATTCACTAGTTGTAATCTCTAATTGCTCAACAATTTCTTGAATACGTTTTTCAATTTGAGCCTTGTCACCTTTTTTCAAGAGCATCTTTGGTCACAATGACCTCTCCAATTTTTCCAAAGTCATGAGGCTGAACATCTTCAAGATTTAGGGTCAACCCCTCTTCTCTGAACACTGCACCACCAGTAGCAATAGCTATGTCTTTAAGCTGGTTCTTTCTATTATCACCAAAACCTGGAGCTTTGACTTCTATAACTTGAAGACCAACTTTTAGCCTATTCAAAACAAGTGGGCTTAGAGATTCTCCATCAACATCTTCAGCAATTATGACCAAGGGCTTACAGCGAGCATTGGCAATTTCAAAAGCAGGTACGATTGACTGGACACTAGAAATTTTCTTTTCACTTAATAGAACATAGGCATCCTGGAATTCATATTTCTGACCTTTTGATGTGTTAATAAAGTATGGAGAAACACAGCCTCAATCAAACTTCATGCCTTCAATAATTTCTAATTCATCATTCAGTGTTTTTCCATCCTTTACTGTGATGACACCTTTTCTTCCAACCTTTTTCATTGCATCAGAAATGATGCTGCCAATTTCTTTGTCGCCATTTGCAGAAATCGTAGCAACCTGAGCAATTTCTTCAGGGGTTGTCACAGGTTTAGACTGCTTCTTCAGTTCAGCAATGACAGCATCAACAGCTAACATTACACCTAGAGCAATAATATTTTGTCATAATGGTTACTTTCATGGCTTCCATATCAGATAGAAATTGAGATTTACGATAAATATCTTAATGCCATAATAGTAAGCTTATACACAGATTCTGTACCAGTGCGCTGTTCCTAATCAGAGTTGGATGGCATGTACTGAAAAATAGTTACTTTTAAATTTACACAGTAAATAAAGTCCTACAATACCTAAACTATTTTGAAAATGGGATCCAGCAGCTCAGCATCTGTAGCTCAAGCAGCTAAGGTGCTAGCCACATACACCAGAGCTGGCAGGTTCGAATCCAGCCCAGGCCTGCCAAACAACAATGACAACTACAACCAAAAAAAAAAAAAAAAGCCAGGTGTAGTGGCCAGTGCCTATAGTCCCAGCTACTTGGAAGGCTAAGACAAGAGAAATCGCTTAAGCTCAGGAGTTGGAGGTTGCTGTGAGCTGTGATGTCACAGCATTCTACCAAGGCAACAGCTTGAGGCTCTGTCTCAAAAAAAAAAAAGGAAGAAAATGGGATCCAGAAAAGGCAGATGTGTATAGTTTCAAGGATTTCACCACTGAACTCATTCCATACAAATCATTCCTAATTTAACATGTTGCCTATTTCCAGCAAGGTCAACAACATTTATCTCCATTAAATGATCCCAAAAAGGACCTAAATGGATAATACTCCCTTACTTTTGACATTACTTTTTTTTTTTTTTTTTTTTGAGACAAAGCCTTAAGCTGTCCTCCTGGGTAGAGTGCCATGGCATCACAGCTCACAGAAATCACAAACTCCTGGGCTCAAGAGAGTCTCCTGCCTCCGCCTCCCAAGTAGCTGGGACCACAGGGGCCTGCCACAATGCCCGGCTATTTTTTGGTTGCAGCCATTTTTGTTTTGCAGGTCCAGGCTGGATTTGAACCCGCCAGCTCAGGTGTATGTGACTGGCGCCTTAGCCACTTGAGCCCTAGGTGCTGAGCTGACATTAAGTATAATTTTTAGTGAGACGATTTTCATGTGGCTATGTCCCTGCAGATATTAATTATCTGAAATTCCGGTCCTTAATTTAGTATGTAATTATTAACTGACAAAACATTTTAAAGTTAGTTGTAACAGTCCCATTTTACTCAGTTGGGTATATATAGGGCTAGCTCTCCTTTTTTATTTATTATTATAATTTTCTTTTGAGACAGTCTCAAGCTATTGCCCTGAATAGAGTGCCAGTTCACCGCAACCTTAAACTCTTGGGCTTAAGCGATTCTCTTGCCTCAGCCTCCCAAGTAGCTGGGACTACAGGCACCCACCACAATGCTATTTTTTTTGTTGCAGTTCTCATTGTTTTAGCGGGCTGGGGCCAGGTTCGAACCCACCAGCTTCGGTGTATATGGCCGGCATCCTATCCACTAAGCTACGGGTGCTGCCAGATACTCTTGATAACCAAATTAACGTTAATGGTTTATAGCAAAACTGCTTTTAACATGACTTACTCATTTGAACCTTTAACAATAAAATACAGAGTATGACGTAAATATTATCAATACAAATATGCCTGGGATACCAAAATTACTGGGTTTTTTTTTTGAGACAGAATCTCACTCTGTCACTCCTGGGTAGAGTGCCATGGCATCATAGCTCACAGCAACCTCAAACTCCTGGGCTCAAAAGTGGCCCTTTTGCCTCAGCCTCTCAAGTAGCTGGGCTACAGATGCCCACCACTATGCCCAACTACTTTTTTAGAGACAGGGTCTCACTCTTGCTCAGGCTGGTCTGGAACTCCCAAACTCAAGCAGTCAACCCTAGTTCTGAAGAAACAAACAATAAACAAAACATAAACCAATAACATGGCATGTACTATAATGAAAAAAGCACTGGATGAGTGTAGTGGCTCATGCCTATAATCCCAGCACTGTGGGAGGCCAAAGCAAGATTGTTTGAGCTGAGGAGTCTCAGACTAGTCTGAACAATAACAAGTCCTTACCTTCACTAAAAAACAGAAAAATTAGCCAAGCATAGTGCATATGCCTATAGTCCCAGCTACTTGAGAGGCTGCGGCAAGAGAATCCCTTGAGCCCAAGTGTTTGAGATTGTTGTGAGGTATGACAATGCCATGGCATCCTAGCCTGGGGCAACAGAGACTCCATCTTAAACAAAAGGAAAAAAAAGAGAGAAATGCTACAAAAACCGAGGAAAACATTGCTTTCTAACATCCTAGTTTCTTGCTTAGCCTTTCTATGGAACTAAAATACAATCTCTCTCCTCTATTACTACAATTTCACTACTGTTTTCAAGGTACACAGGATCTTCTTGGCAGGGTAGGGGCCAGGGATGTTTTAGTAGTATTTTTTCTCCATAACATCTAGCACAGTGCCCACTACAGTCAGGCATTCAATCACTATCTGCTCAAGAAAAACCCCAGTTAAAGATTTTGTTAAGAGATCAAGTCGGCGGTGGTGGCTCATGCCTATAATCCTTGACACCAGCCTGAGCAAGAGGGAGCCCCTATCTGTGCTAAAAATAGAACAAAAACAGCAACAACAACAAAATAGCTGGGCATTGTAGGCAGTACCTGTGGTCCTAGCTACTCCAGTGTCTGAGACAAGAGATTGCTTAAGCCCAGGAGTTTGAGGTTGCTATGAGCTACGTATGATGCCACAACCCTCTACCCAAACCAAGAGTAAGATTCTGCCTTTTTAAGTATTAAAGAACCAACTTCCTAAAATAACAGACAATTTCCTTGGGTACAAGGAATCAATGCCTTATTATGGAATGATGAAGATTAGAACAATGTAATGACAACAAAGAGACTCCTACCTCTCCTGATTTCCACTGGATTAGCACCTTTGCTAATTTTTTCGAAGCCTTCCTTGGCAATAGACCGTGCCAACACAGTGGCTGTGGTGGTACCATCCCCAGCCTCTTCATTTGTGTTATTGGCAACATCTTGAACAAGTTTAGCGCCAATATTTTTATATTTATCCTTTAAGTCAATTGACTTTGCAACAGTCACACCATCTTTTGTTACTTTGGGACTTCCCCAACTCTGTTCAATAATCACTGTTCTTCTCTTTGGCCCCATTGTAACGGCTACAGCATCAGCTAACAGGTCTACACCTTGAAGCATTAATGCTCAGGCATCTGCACCAAATTTTACATGTTTTGCATAAGCCCAAGTGAGATGGGGAGCTGGTGCCCTGGACACTGGTCTTATCTGGCGAAGAACTGTGGGTAATCGAAGCATTTCTGCTGGGCGGCGGCCTGACAGGTTGTTGGCTGCGAGTGAGGGCTGCAGTTTTGATCTTTAGCAAATCTCTCCCTGTATCTCCCTTCTCCCTACATTTTCCAGCCTCATGTAGCCCGTGTTCTACTTGATACTTCAGTGAGATCAATTGTTTTTTAGCTTCTGCATGAGAGTGAGAGTATGTGGTGTTCAATTATCTGATCCTGGCTTGTTTCACTGAACATAATGCCCTCCAGTTCCATCTGTGTTGCCTTGATGACAAGCTTTTATTCTTTGGAGCAGCTGAGTAGGATTCCCTGGTATAAGTGGACCACGTTTTCTTCATCCATTCATCTGGTGTTGGACACTTAGGGTGATTCACTACCTTGGCTATTGGGAATACATACATGTAATGCAGCCAAAAACGTGGGTACAAATATCTCTTCAACACACTGGTTTCCTTTCCTTTAGATTAATTCCAAGTAACGGGATTGCTCCATTGTATGGCAGTTCTCTTTGTACTTTTATGAAGAATCTCCATACTGCTATCCATACTGGCTGTATTAGTTTACTACCACACCAACAATGGATAAGACTTCTCTTTTTTCACCAGCACTTTCTATTTTTTAATCATTTGGTATCAGTCATCATAACTGAGCTGAGATGATATCTCAGATGATACCTGTAGTTTTGATCTGAATTTCCCTAATGGTTAGGGTCCATTTATATTTCTTCTGTTGAGAAATATCTGTTCAGATCAGCCCCCAGTTTCCTAATTAGATTATTTATTCTTTGCTATTGAATGTTTCAGCTCCTTGTACACTCTGGTGTCAGAGTAGTCAGACTAGTAGTTTGCAAATATTTCCCCCACTCTGTATGTTATTTTCTGCACATTGTCTCTGTCTATTGTTTCCTTGCTATGCAGTAACTTTTTGGTTTGAATGAATCCCCTGTATTTATTTTTGCTTATGTTGCCTGTGGTTTTCAGGTCTTATTCATAAATTGTTTTGCCCTAGACTAATGTTCTCAAGTGTTTCCCCTATATTTTTTAACTATTAATAGTTAGTTTTGTTTTAGGACTTACATTTAGGTCTTTTTATGTCTTTTATCCATTTTGAGTTGATTTTTTTACAGAGTGAAAAGTTAGGGGTCTCATTTTTAATTTTTGTTTGTTTGTTTTAAAAGCCAGTGTCTGACTCTGACACCCACGCTGGAGTGCGATAGCATCGTCACAGCTTGCTGCAACCTCCAACTCCTCCTGCCTCAGGAGACTCAAGTGATACCTGCCTGCCTCAGCTCCCTGAGTAGCGAGGACTACAGGTGCACACCACCACACCCAGGTAATTTTTTTATTTTCTCACAGGTACTTGGTCTTGCTTTGTTGCTCAGGGTATTCTGGAACTCCTAACCTCAAGCAGTGTTCCACCTGGCCTCCCAGAGTTCTGGGATTAGAGATGCGAGTCACCGTGCTAAGGGTAGTTTTAATCTCCTGCATATGAATGTCCAGTTTTCCCAAGATCATTCATTAAAGAGACTGTTTTTCCCCTATGAATATTCTTGGCACCTTTGTCAAAAATCAGTTAGCTGTAGATAGGTGATTAATTTCTTCATTTTTTATGTGTATTCCATTGGTCTATGTATCCATTTTTATGCCAGTACCATGCAACTATGGTAGTATATTTTGAGGTCTGACAGAGTGAGAAATTTGTTACATTTTTCTCAGGATTATTTTGGCTATTTGTGGCATATTCCGCTTCCATACACCTTTTAGCATTTTGTATTTTCTCTTCCTATAAAGAATGCTTGGTGCTTTGGTAGGGATTGCACTGAATCTATATTTTTATTCTATAGTTTTCTATTTTATTTGAAGATTTTGTGCACTCAGTATATTTATTTTGGTAGACATTGTAATAACAATACCTTCTTAAAACCTCCTAGTTTACTTTTTCCTTATGCACATTTACCTTATTTGGTTTTCTTTCAGCTTTAAATGGTAGCCTTTGACTTATACTTACTGCCTATGCTGATGCAATAAACTCATATTACTTTCTGTGTATTTCTCTTGACTTTGTTGTTTTACTTTTCATTTCGAAGAGTGTTTCATATGTAGCAGAGCCCTTACATCTTAGAGTGCCTGGGAGTTGTTTTTGGTTTTATTGCTTGTTTGTTTTTTTGAGACAGAGCCTTATTCTGTTGCCCTGGGTAGAGCGCTGTGACATCACAGCTCACAGCAACCTCAAACTCTTGGGCTCAAGTGATTCTCTTGCCTCAGGCTCCTGAGTAGGTGGGACAACAATAGCCTGACATCATGCTCAGCTATCTTTAGAGATGGGGTCTCACTCTTGCTCAGGCTGGTCTCCAACCAGCAATCCAGCAATCTTAAGCAATCCACCCTCCTTGGCCTCCTAGAGTGTGGGTGCGAGCTACCACACCTGGCCTTTTTTTCTTACTCTTTAAAGTGAAACAAATTTATTTGGCATGTTTTAGATTCAGTTCCTCTTCAGTGATCAGTAAATGATTTTTGTATGCTGAACTAGGCATTCTATTATCTAAAAGTGTTTTTTTGAATTACATGTGCAATTAAATCTATTTAGAATTCTTGGTGACTCCTTTATATACATATTATATGTATATTTTCTGTTCTTTAGCTATAACTTTCTCTTTATTTTGCCCTTTTACTTCCTTTTCTTCTTGATCCTAATCGTGTCTCTCTTTTAGCTGGGTTATTTATTCTATTTGTAATTATGTCTATTCCTGCTAGTAGGAATCATTCAATGTCTATCATTGAGGTTGTTTTGCCTTTTGCTTTAATTATTTGTCTGTTTCACTCCTTGTGTCTCTTTTTTCTTGTTGTAGTTTACAAATTTTTGATTTACATTGGTTTTTCATATCTCTTCTTCATACCTTTTGTTGTTTTTCATATATCCTTTATCTTAATCGTTTAATTACATTTAATTAACACTGCACTGCTGTGCCTTAGCTCTTTTCTTTTGGGGAGGAAGATTTAATAATCATTATCTCTTTCTTGTTTTTGCTGCTTTTTAGAGATGCCATATCTTTTTTTTCTTTTCATGATAATGCATGTAAAAGAATAGGAGCTATAGACCTTCGTATCTGTCTTGCTATTCCCCTTATCACTAGTAATTCCACAGCGGGAAAAAAGATTTGGACACCTAATTTGGTTTCTTAGTTCAAGAGTGGTTGCTATAATTGGTACAACTGGACTGCATTTAATTTAAAAATCCCAACTTTGGTGAAAAGTGTTTTACCTCCTAATTATCAATTTTTGTCATTTAATCAACACTTTTTTTGGAAGCAACTTCCTTCTTTCTCTTCATTACCAAGTCTCCAAGAGACATCACACTTTTTAAGATTCCTTCTTCCCCCACAGATAGATGCCTTATTTAACTGTCACCTTCCATTCTATATAGTTTCCAACAATTTCTTTTAAAATTTTGGATCCAGTGTTCTGCTTTACCAAGTGTCCCATCTGCTCTTATTATTTTTTTTTACTAGGGTTAACCCTCTACTTTTGCAGGTGCAAATTACATGGTGTTTTATGTGTTCCGATGCTGACATACTCTCTACTCTTTTAAGGGCTCCAGAGAGGATTCTGCTCATCTCGGGTGTTTATTTCCCAAATGACCTGTAAATTTGAAGTTGGTAGCATTTTCAATCTCCCACTTCTACTGTAGGTGATTTAACTTCCTTTAATGTGTTGATTTGCATGGTTTAGAGAAGATGTTTGAAGGTAATCCAATTTATTTGGACAACATTATCCTATGAAAATCAGTAATTAGCAGGATTATGTACATTACCAAATGCTTATTGTAGAAAATAGAGATAATATAATGAAACAGCCTTTGAATTTTCAGTAAAATCAAAGGAAACAGGAACTCAAAGAAAAAAATATGATGATTGAATACATACTGAAATACATTCCTTACAACAAAAGGCAGAAAGGCAATGGAATATCATAATTAAAACCTGTATTGAAATTAGTAAGGCACAGAAACTAACACTGCAGAAAATCAAATTAATGATTTGATAGAGCCTTGATAAATTTTCCCAAAACAAATATAAAGGCAAGTTAGAGACTGAGTAAAATTATTTACAAATATATCTGGAAAAAACTCCTAACAAGGATCTTTTTTCTTTTTGAAGAGCCAAAACAAACACAAAAGCAAAACAAACAACCTAATTAGAAAACGGATAAAAACCACAAGCATTTATTTCACCAAGCAGGAAATATGTGCATATGGATAGCAAATAAAGCACATGAAAATATGTTCTACATTATTAGCCATTGGGGAAATTTAATTTAAAACCACAACAAGATATTACTGCATACCTATCAGAACACCTTAAATAAAAAAGAAAAACAGTGACAATGCCAAATACAAGGCAGGAGGCAAAGTCACTGGGTCTTTCATATATTCATGATGAGCAGGAATATCAAGTGGCAAAGCCCATCAGGTAAAAAGTATGTCTACTTATTATAAAGATAAGAATGTATTTATCAGACAACCTGATAGGAGATTCTGCTGAGTGGAAAGTCAATCTGAAAAGGTATATACTATTCCATATAGTTCCATTTATAGAATACCCTTAATGATGAAAAAAATAAAAGAAGTGAAGATCAGATAGTGTTTGCCAGAACCTGGGGTTGGGACGGGGTTAGGGAGGTAGACTGCAACTATAAACAGAGAGCTGGAAGAAATTCCTTTGTGCTGAAAGAACAGCTTTGTATCTTGATCATCCTACGATCACAAATCAATACATGTGAAAAAAATTGCATCGAACTACACACATAAACACACACTCATCTGAGTACATGTAAAAGCATAAAAGCAGGATGTGCAAAATCTGAACAGGATCTGTAGATTGTACCAATGTCAACTCCTTGGTTTTGATCTTGTACAACAGTCGTACATAATGCAGCCACTGGAAAACGTTGGGTGAAGAGATGGGGGTCACTACAGGAGTTTTGAGACAGACTGTGTTATGAGCCATTATTTCACTTCCAAGGAACACAGTCGACAGTGTCCTTTCTGACTTAGTGTGCAGGTTTTGACTTGCGTGACTTATCAGTGTTGCTGGAAGGGCCTCATTTGTTTCTGTTCATGTGCATTTTATGTTTTTTGACTATTGTGTATCTCAAAACTTTTGTAATGACCCATAGAGGGGGCACATACTGAACTATTTTTTCAAACTTCCTGTGAGTCTATAATTCATTCAAAGTAAAAAATTTAAAAGTCCACAATTACCAAACAAATTATCAGCTAAAAAGTAGTAGAAGTGTAGGCTGCGTTTTCAGTTTTAATTCACTCAAGGAGACTCGCGAAGTATCTAGATTATCTAGAAATTGTTTCAATGGTAGGAGGAATGGTTGTGCAAAGATTATGCCTAGTTTCCTTTCTTACTTCTTTCACAAGTAATTCTCCCTAAAATTAAAATTTATAATTAAAATTGCAATCACAAAATTACAATATTTATCTCCTTGGGGAATTAGAGTAGTGCTGAAATGGTTGTCAACTACGTATATTCTAAGTGAAATGCTCACTAAGCATTATTCTTTCTAAATTAGAGAATATAGCCTAAGGTTTAATTCTTTCATCTGGCTATTTGTATAGTAATACTTTTTTATTATTTTTAAAAGCACTTTTATTAACCAAAGACATGTGCATCTCACAATCTACCTGTCTGATGAGGATGAGGTCATGAGTACTGTTACATTGAGTTGAAGTAATTCTGACCTAAAGCTTAGGAATATGATTATTTAGTTAACCTGTGCTACCTTACCTTGCAGACATATTTGATAAGTTGGAGTCTTTGAAATGACAAGAATGGGCTTCAGACTTTTGCTCCTCCCCATACTATCCCATTACATTGCTACTTTTGAGAACATGGAAGTTCTGACCACTGATTTTGTCAGTGTGTTCTGTGTCTACCCATATAGACATGAAATGAAAAATTAAGCTTATAGTTTTTATTTGCAAAATTAAAACAAAAAGCATGAAAAATTGACTGACCCTCTTAATAGAATTGTCTAATTTGCCAGAATAATCTGACTTCTTTGATAAACTTGCTCAACTTAAAAAAATTTGTTTTTTTAATTTTCTTTATACATGTGTTTATTTGGTTTCCACTTTTTGCCTTCACAAAATTAAAGAGGCTTAAAATTTAATAACAATAACAATGTTTAAGATAAGGACTAGAAACAAAAACCTCAAAGAATGAATGGAAATAAGTGCATTCAGAAAAGAAATCAGATGATTGCTGCAACAAAATATTGAGCAATAATAATAATGCAAAAAAAGTAACATTCAATTGTCATATAAGAGTATGTCTATCATAGAATGCTTTGACTCTGAGGTTTAGTATGAAGTCATCAGTTAACTTCTTCTTATTATTTTTTTCCCAAAGTCTCTAAAAATTGACAACTAATATTTAGAAATAAAAATAAAAAATAATTTCAAAAAACAGATCATGCCAAATCTTACACACAATAGAAGAAGAAGAAATACTTCAAAATCATTCTACTTCATCTGGATACACCTGATATTGAAATTGGAAAAAATATATTATTATTAAGGGAAATTACAAACGTATTTCACTTATAAATGAGGATGCAATATCTTAAACAGCATATTAGCAAGTTGAATTAAAAATTAATGTTCAAGTAATGTACTTTGATCAAAATTAAATCCAATTTATATGAGAATTAGTTACTATTTTCTTTTTTCTTTTCCTTTCCCTCACCCCTCCCTCCTTCTCTCTCTGTCTGCTCTCCCCTTCCCCCACGCCCCACCATGTCATCAATTGTCACTAATTGTCTTCATATCAAAGTTGAATACATAGGGTTCATGCTGCTCCGTTCCTGTGATGTTTCACTAAGAATAATGTATTTCACCTCCATCCAGGTTAATACAAATGCTGCAAAATCTCCATTTTTTTTAGTGGCTGAATAGTGTTCCGTGGTATACATATACCACAGCTTGCCTATCTATTCCTGGGTTGAAGGGCATTTAGGCTGTTTCCACATTTTAACAATTATAAATTGAGCTACGATAAACAGTCTAGTACAAGTGTCTTTATAATAAAAGATCTTTTCCCTTTTGGATAGATGCCCAGTAATGGGATT
>CAUYQV010039563.1:0-10417 GCA_963574575.1 Galagoides demidoff | reverse complement strand
CTCAAGCTATCCCCCTGGGCAGAGTGCCATGGCATCACAGCTCACAGCAACCTCCAACTCCTGGGCTCAAGTGAGTCTCCTGCCTCCGCCTCCCAAGTAGCTAGGACTACAGGTGCCCGCCACAACGCCCAGCCATTTTTTGGTTGCAGCCATTATTGTTGTTTGGCAGGTCCGGGCTGGATTCGAACCTGCCACCTTAGGTGTACGTGGCTGGCGCCTTAGCCACTTGAGCCACAGGCGCCGAGCTATTCTAAAAATTTTTTAAGTTTAATTTGAAAAAAACTTCTTTTTTTTTTTTTTTGAGACGGAGCCTCAAGCTATCCCCCTGGGTAGAGTTCCATGGCATCACAGCTCATAGCAACCTCCAACTCCTGGGCTCAGGCGAGTCTCCTGCCTCCGCCTCCCAAGTAGCTAGGACTACAGGTGCCCGCCACAAACGCCTGACCGTTTTTTGGTTGCAGCCATCGTTGTTTGGCGGGCCCGGGCTGGGGATTCGAACCCACCACCTTAGGTGTACGTGGCTGGCGCCTTAGCCGATTGAGCCACAGGCGCAGAGCCGAAAAAAACTTCTACAGATAATGACATTTGGGGAATATGCTAAAAAAACCAGGCAGATTACCACCCAATCAACCTGTATCAAAACACAAAGGCAATAAGCCTGTCAAGTTTGAACAGCTGCCAATTAGCTTATTCCTCACTTTCAACAGCGGACAGAGCCGAGGTCACTGCCAACAATAAAGGCAGACTTCCAAACAACAAAAATAAAAAGGATGAGAATGTAGGAAACAGATGAAAACTGAAAACAAAAACTATAGTATCTTAAGATCGTATACGAGGTTTATATATTGTAAAGCTTTGAAACGGGAGGGAAACCTCAGCATGAGGACCTTCCTTACCTGCTCACCATAGGCTGGAGTTGGACACACACAGAATGACTGAATCGCAATTAGACACCCAGTTCTGAGCCATGAGACTAACAGTTTGTGATCATAGTTTTGCATATTTGTGATGTACAGTTATTTTTCAAAAGACCAGTTTCATTTTGTAGAGGTATACTTCTCCACAAATATGAAGTACAAAATATTACAAGTCATTGGCATTATTCCCACATGGTTATGTACTAACCACATTTTATTAAGTTACCCAGGTCTGTGGTGATAGAACTGAGAGTGGCATATAAGCCTCAGTCCACACCCCAAGTAGATTTCCCTGGAACCCCTGATCACCCAGGCAGCTGCCTTCAGGGAAATACTTTGAAACCTGTTAGAAAACTGCAAAAAATAAAGAGGGTTTTGGGGATTTTTTGCAGTTTTTGGCTGGGGCAGGGTTTGATCCTGCCACCTCTGGTATATGGGGCTGGTGCCCTATTCCTTGAGCCACCCAAGAGGGTTTTTTAGGAAGAGAACAACATAACCATAGTGAAATGAACAATTAGTTGGCCCTGAAAGATACATCAAGCTTGTTGCAGGGAAGGAAAACCAAACCGTTTTCTTAGTGACACTTTTTTTTTTGAGATAATTTCATTTTTGTCATCCTGGGTAGAGTGCCATGGTGTCATATAGCTCACAGGAACCTCAAACTCCTGGGCTCAAGCAATTCTCTTGCCTCAGCCTCCCATGTAGCTGGGACCACAGTGCCTACCACAATGCCTGGCTGTTTTTAGAGACAAGGTCTTGTTCTCTAAAACGCTCAGGCTGGTCTCTAACTCCTGAGCTCAGGCAATCCACCTGCCTCGGCCTCCCAAGTGCTGGGATTACAGGCATAAGCCATCATGCCTGGCCACTTGGGGGTACTTTTAAGCACACTGCAGAGGATTATCCAGGACCACAAAGCCACTGGAGTATTTTTCCTGTTTTGCTTCACAAAATGCCATCTTTCTTTCTTTAGTCTCTTCTTGTACTTAACCATAGTGTCCTCCTTTCCCTGAAAAGACATGAAAGGTGAGGGGCAAATGATTGATCACCATTTATTTATAAACACTCTTTAGCTAAATGTTCAAGTAGCCTTTCCCTTACATCATCCCTCGGCCCCACCTCTCTTATTTGAGGCTTTGTGAACTTTAAACTTGCCTAAGTCTCTTCTCTGAATTACCAACTCTGGCCCCAAACTGGAACCAAATCCATTACACAGTTCAGTTCATGGGTAACTATCTGTACAAGAAGGACTATGCCTGTTTGGTGTAAGTCACCAAAGCAAATTCTAGAACGTGCAGTTATCCTAATGTAGAACATCAAAAAAGTTATGTCCTCCCAAACATTTCACTGTTTGCCCACAAGCAAGGGAAAAACAGGCAGTTCCAACCATTCAGCCTTTATTTCCATGAAGGCAAAGGTCAGAAGAAAAAAAAACTGTCATCTCAGTTAGTAGTATCATTTCACTCTGAACTACCAAAGAAAAAGCCAAAGAGAAATAACTACCTGGCTCTGTTCCCTGACTAACTGAACCGAATAAGGTTTAATCCCTAATCAAGTCAGCCTCAATTCAGCAGGTGCTTGATAAATTAATTCATTCCTTAGAATGACATAAGAGAGGCTCAGCGCCTGTGGCTCAAGTGGGTAAGGCACCAGTCACATACACCTAAGGTGGTGGTTTCAAATCCAGCCTGGGCCACCAAACAATGACGGCTGCAACCAAAAAAAAAAAAAAAATAGCCGGGCGTTGTGGCAAGCACCTGTGGTCCTAGCTACTTAGGAGGCTGAGGCAAGAGACTCGCTTGAGCCCAGGAGTTGGAGGTTGCTGTGAGCTATGATGCAACAGCACTCTACCCAAGGGGACAGCTTGAGGCTCTGTCTCAAAAAAAAAAAAAAAAAAAAAAAGAATAACATAAGAGTACAATTTACAGCCCAGAATGAACCTACATCATGAACAACTCTACACAGGTGTGTTGAGCATCTGAGATGTGGAAAGCCCAGAGAGGGCCAGGGCACAAAGCTAGTAGTGATGACAGAAACTGAACAAGGTCTGTGTAAGGCCAAAGCTTATACCTTTAAACTCCTATTAGCTGTGTTTCTAACCAGGATTGAAAAAAAAATTTTTTTTTTTTTTTGGAGACAGAGTCTATGAGTGCAGTGGCATCACAGCTCATAGCAACCTCAAACTCTTGGGCTTAAGCGATTCTCTTGCCTCAGCCTCCCAAGCGGCTGGGACTACAGGCCCCGGCCACAACACCCAGCTATTTTCTTGTTGCAGTTGTCATTATTGTTTAGCTGGCCTGGGCCGGGCTTGAACCCACCAGCCTTGGTGCATGTGGCTGGCACCATAACCATTGTGCTACAGGGGCTGAGCCCAAGATTGAAATTTTTATTGGACAAGTAGAAGCTACCATGCATCAGATTGGCCTTTGGACAAGGGAAGATCACCCTATTAAAACAACCCACTGCCACCACTCTGCTTCACTCTTTCCTTACTTTACTTTCTAGCATTTATTTCTGAAATCACACCATTCAGTTCACAAAGACTGTGCTGCTATATTCCAGACAGTTTACTACACAGACAACAATCTCTGTCCTCATGAGCTGACATTATTTGTTAACCTGTTCCTATCTGCTTCACTACCAAGTTAAGTGCTCCACAAAGGAGCTCTTGCTTACTGCTTTTATTTCTAACACATAGAGCAGCCTCTGGTACATGGGTACCAAAGACAGCAGTATCTGTCAAAGAATTCCACCCAGAACATCCTGAGGAGCAATGGTGCAGGAAACTGGTCAAATAATTCACCACAGAGACTTTATCCCCATCCAGAATTCCTTACAATGCACTGTCTTGATGCTATACAATAAATGGCCATTATATAAAGATTTGAATAACATCTCTAAGATAACCTAGTATTTTCTGAACGTTGAAACACAAAGCAGTTTAGTCATCTTTAAATGGAGTTAATTTTCTATGCAAAAAACCTCCCAGTATCAGACAGTCACAATATTATAACAGGCAGTAAATACTTATGAGGAAAAAGAATTTAAAATAGATTTTTATTTGCAAAATTAAAAAAAAACACTAAAAACTAATCTGAATCATGTTCCTTTTTCTTTCTCCTTGTCCCTTTTGAGTAAGACTCTGTTCCTTCTTTGCTGGGTTCAGTTTGCTGCGTCAACCATTCCTTTTCCAGCTGTTTCAGCAGGTCTGGAGTGAGGAGTCCTTGCTGCACCAATCTGGAAGCAAGGGATGCCTCTCCTGCCTTGTAGCAGGGTGGCTCAGCAGCCTTATTCTCTACTCTTCTGGTGCTGCGTGTCCTTCTAGCTTGGCTCCTTAAGGTTTCTGATGATTGTGTCTGGGTCCCTGTTGACAAGCTTTCCAAATTCAATATCTTCTGTGTCTGAGAGATTTTAATCAATTTGGTGATGTTGTGCACGCCATTTTGAATAATGCAATCTAGTTCTTTCTGGAGGTCTCGAATAAGGTTGGCATCTGGAAACATATCCATAAATCGGTAGCTGGGAAAAGGACACATTATATTATGGCAACAGCTCTTATCTCAGTCACTGGACTAATCACAATAGCATATATCTCCATCTTGCCATTGATTAATTCCAAATGTTCTTTTCACCAACTCTGCCCAGTGCCTTTGTACAACCCTTTATTTTGGCTCCAACATACCTGAGGAATGTTATTATGAGAGTGGGTCAGTAATGTACCTCAAATAATTCTGAAATAGTCCCTGAAGGGGACATGCTCCTCCTTTGAGAATCACTACACTAAAGCAAGGATTCTTAAATGTTTGTGTACAAATGAATCACCTGGAGATCCTGTTAAAATGTTGAATCTGATTAAGTCTGGGATGGGTTTGATAATCTTTATTTCTAACAAGCTCCCAGATGATACCAATACTTTTGGTCCCACTGGGCACAGTGGCTCACACCTGTAATCCTAGCACTTTGGGAGGCCAGGGTGGGTGGATTGCTTGAGCTCAGGAGTTTGAAACCAGCCTGAGCAAGAGCGAGACCCCATCCTTACTAAAAATAGAAAAATGAATCAGGTGTTGTGCCAGGTGCCTAAAGTCCCAGCTACTACAGAGACTGAAGCAAGAGAATCTCCTGAGCCCAAGAGTTTGAGGTTGCTGTGAGCTATGAGGCCACGGCACTCTACCCCTCTACCTGGGGTGAAGGAGTAAGACTGTCTTAAAAAATAATGTGTTTGGGCTCGGTGAAGGCGCCAGCCACATACACCTGAGCTGGCAGGTTCGAATCCAGCCCGGGCCCACCAAACAACAATGGCTGCAACCAAAAAACAGCCAGGCCTTGTGGCAGGTGCCTGTAATCCCAGCTACTAGGGAGGCGGAGGCAGGAGAATCGCTTGAGCCCAGGAGTAGGAGGTTGCTGTGAGCTGTGAAGCCATGGCACTCTATCCAGGGTGACAGCTTGAGGCTCTGTCTCAAAAAAAAAAAAAAAAAAAAAAAATGATGTGTTTGGTCCAAGGATCATCATTCCAAGAGCCTAGTGGACCTTCTTTCTCATCTAGTTATCTAGAATTTCAAGAACTCCTTAAATCATTTTTGGAATGGGTATAAACCAGGCTCAACTGCTTTTATAAGCATAACAGACATAATTTAGAGCACCCTACAAATATGTGCCTAATTTGAAAGAGAAAAAGAAAATCCACTCATAAAACCTTTGATGGGCCCTATTACTTAGAAAAATGAGAGAACATGAAGGAAAAATTTTGGTACCTTAGCCACAGGTAAAGATCCAAGACATCATGAACAGCCTCAAGATCCATGAGGTCTTTAATATTCTTAGGTGGAACCAAAGGCCATTTGATATATCGGCGTAACCATGCAAAGGTCAGGGGCTCATTCCTGCTATACTGCCTGGCAAACTGAGAGGGGAAAAAAAGAAAAGAATTAAGTAAAAGTATCAGAATTCCCTCCAGTATGTGATTAAAAAGAAAAAGAAAGTAAGCATAAAAAATCATTAACTGTGCTTGTTTTTCAATAAGCTGGTTTCTGTATTTTAAATTATTCTATATTTTTAAGAACATTTAATACTTTATTTTTTTTAATTTGAGGGTATAAAGATTAGGTTACAATGTTTGCATGTTAGGTAGTTTCCCTCTTATAATTGTGTCTTGCCCCCAAGAGGTGTGCCATAATTCGACATATGCCAATAATTTGACATACTTTTACTGTCTTCACAATAAGAATTTTATTTTTATTGTTTCAGGTTAATCGCAGGTACAATGAATTAGGTTACATCGTTGCATTTGTTAAGTAAAGCAAATAATTGTGTCCTGCCCATTTAATACTTTCTAAAGATACTTTTTTTTAAAAAAGGGACTCAGCACCTATAGCTCCGGCCACATACACTAGGGCTGGTGGGTTCAAACCCAGCCTGGGCCTACCAAACAACAATGACAACTACAACAAAAAATACTGCCAGGCGTTGTGGCAGGCACCTATAGTCCCAGCTACTCAGGAGGCTGAGGAAAGAGAATCGCTTAAGTCCAAAAGTCTAAGGCCGCTATGAGCTGTGACACCATGGCACTCCACCAAGGGTGACGTAGTGAAACTCTTGTCTCAAAAAGAAAAAGGATAATTTCCTCTTTTAACAAAATTAAGGTAGTAATAAGTACATCAGAAGTTGTATAAGAACCCACTTTCCAGGACCTAAGTCTCTTAACTCTTATTTATGAATATCTGATGTTCTAAGCCAGGCATCCTCAAACTATGGCCCTCAGGCCACATGCAGCCCACCTATGACATTTATCTGGCCCGCTGGGTGTTTTTGCCGTTGCTGCCTGTCCTGCTTAGCAGCTGACTCGTCCCAGGGCCCGCAGTCTGGCCCTCCAACAGTCTGAGGGACAGTGAACTGGCCCCCTGCTTAAAAAGTTTAAGGATCCCTGTTCTAAGCTATGGGCAGACAATACCTGACAATTCCTACCTCAATATGTAGTAATCCTAAAACCTCAAATATCAGCTTAAATTTTTCTATCCTCCCTTTATTATAAACTAACTGGAAAAAGAAAAAAAAAGAAGATGCCATTTGTTTAAGGTGGGTTGGTGCAAGCCTG
Source organism: Galagoides demidoff (assembly GCA_963574575.1). Taxonomy (NCBI): domain Eukaryota; kingdom Metazoa; phylum Chordata; class Mammalia; order Primates; family Galagidae; genus Galagoides; species Galagoides demidoff. The sequence goes on along the minus strand of CAUYQV010039563.1, from coordinate 3,412 downwards.
GCCATGAGCCAATCTTGCTTGACCCTGCCTCCTACTAGCTATGTGGCTTTGGCCAGTAACCACTCTGTGTTTCAGCTTCCTGCAGAACATGAGACACCATACTCCCATCTTGAACCATGAGACATGGTTGGGAAATGTGCTTTGAAAACTACGTTGCATGACAATGTTAGGCATTACTACACATCACTCTATACAAGAGAAGATAGAGGTGTTCACGCCTGTAATCCTAGCACTCTGGGAGGCTGAGGTGAGTGGATCACCTGAGCTCACAAGATTGAGACCAGCCTGAGCCAGAGCAAGACCTCATCTCTAAAAATAGGCATTCTGGCGGCCATCTATAGCCCCAGCTATCTGGGAGGCTGAGGCAAGAGAATCGCTTAAGGCCAAGAGTTTGATGTTGCTGTGCACTGTGATGCCACAGCACTCTACCAACAGTGAAAAAGTAAGACTCTCTCTCTCAAAAAAAAAAAAAAAAGAAAGAAAGAAAGAAAGAAAACCAAGTACCAGTGCTACTATTAATTTAATACTATTAATTTAACCCCTAATATCCCTCCTTCCCAACTCTGACATTACCCAACACTAAAAAGCAGATAGGGATTAGGCAAAGCCACCTCTCTCAAACATTTTTATTTAATTTTTTTTGTTTTAGCTTCTTCACAAAGACTACCATATATAGCCCCCAAAATAAAATAACTCTTCTCCTCCAACCCAAAAATTATCTGTAAGAAAAAGAGATTCACTTTATATTTAAGTTTTTATGAAGTCTCTCACATTATAGGGGACTCTCTCAATAGTTTTATTTGGAATAACAAAGTACTCTTTGGGGAAAATGCACCAACCTGAAAGAAACTCAAAATATCTTAAACCTAAAGGCTTACCTGTAACAATGAAGAGCAGACAAAGGGCTGCTTCTTGTTGATAGGGGCTGTGCAGAAAACATACCTCACTCGTAGACTTAATGGAATATGCTGGATCAACTCTGCAGAAAATTTAAAATCATCCATATTGCAGACAAAATACTGCCCATCGACTTGTGAAAAATCTACAAAAATATCCTGGGGGGGGGCAGGTAAAAAATACACGAAATTACTAGACTGTCTAAATGGGCATGAAAAAAGTACTAAAGCCTACAAAAGATAGTCTCCTTCTTTAATATATGACAGATTTCAGAAAGGCCTGCTTTTGTCACTGCTTCCTGAAGCTAACAGATATCCCCCCATCCTTCCCAATCTGAAATACTCAAAAAGAAAATTTCTCAGAAGTCCCAAAAGATTTTGAAAAAGTTATTACTTACAAGATAAATTTCATAAATAGCAATTTCACAAAAACAGACTATCCATTCATACCCATGAAGTGAACCAGTAATTGAAATATCAACATTTTTAGAAAAGATTAAAAAGGGAGTTTCCACTTACAATGAGATTAGAAAGCGTTGTATCGGGGAGATGGTAGGCAAACATTTCAATCTGCTCAGCAGTTGGATGAAGACCAGCTGCCTTTTAGTAAAAGCAAAAGAAAAAAAAATAAGCTGATTTCTCTTTAAAAAGAACCAATTTTCTGAAGTTATTTCAAGAGAAAGTCCTACATGCAAGCTAAGCTTTTAAATGGGTTGAACACCAAAGATCTGGGTAAAATAGAAAAAATAACCCATCATTTATTACCAACTAGAAAAGCTTATGAGATGATTTAGTAAAAATGATAGAGTATGGTCTCTGAGTAGCCTTTTGCTGAAACTTTAGTCATATTTCTAAAACCTATGATGATCCAATACTGGAGTATAAAAAATGCTTTCCAGGATAAAACCGTTTTCCATGTCTCAGTTGTCCCCAATGAATAAAAATGAATCAACACCCCCAGTCACATTAACCAGACTAATAAAACTGCCATACACGCATATATACATGAGAAAAATTTTGAACTGGAGATCACTTATGTCTTTACCCATATACTGCAGTGTTAAGAAATGGTCACAGCTAAGTATCAATATTAAGACATGAAACAGGAAAAAAAGAAAGTAAATGGAAAAGAGAAAGAGGAAGGCTGGGCGTGCTGGCTCAAGCATGTAATCTTAGCCCTCTGAAAGGCTGAGGCAGGTGGATCGCCCGAGCTCATGAATTCAAGTCACAGCAAGACCTTGTAGTAAATAGCCAGGCATTGTGGCAGGCGCCTGGAGTCCCAGTTATTGAGGAAGCTGAGGCAAGAGGATATCACTTGAACCCAAGAGTTTGAGGTTGCTGTGAGCTATGAGGCCACAGTGAAGGGCAACAAAGTGAAACTCTGTCTTAAAAAAAAAAAAAAAAAACAATAAAATAAAAAAGAGAGAAAAGAGGAAAGGAAGAAAAATATAAGAAAACGAAGCACAGGCTCGGCACCTACAGCTCAAGAGGCTAAGGCACCAGCCACATAAATCAGAGCTGGCGGGTTCGAATCCAGCCCAGGCCTGCCAAACAGTAATGACAACTACAACCAAAAAATAGTCCGGCGTTGTGGCGGGGACCTCTAGTCCCAGCTACTTGGGAGGCTGAGGCAAGAGAATCGCTTGAGCCAAGGAGTTGGAAGTTGCTGTGAGCTGTGATGCCACAACTCTGTCTCAAAAAAAAAAGAAAGAAAGAAAAAGAAAAAAGAAAACGAAGGACACACAAGAGAAATAGGGGTGTGTTGTTATCACCTCACTGGGAGTCACTCATGAATCTAACTCCTTTTGTTTTTTATTTTATTTATTTTTTGAGACAGATTCTCACTCTTTCACCTGGGTTGAGTGGCGTCATAGCTCACAGCAACCTCAAACTCTTGGGTTCAAGTGATCCTCTTGATAGCTTCAGCCTCCCAAATAGCTGGGACTATAGGCACCAGCCACAATGCCTGGCTAGTTTTTCTGTTTTTAGTAGAGACAGGGTCTTGCTCTTGCTCAAACTGGTCTCAAACTCCTGAGCTCAGGTGATCCACCTGCCTTGGCCTCCCAGAGTGCCAGGATTACAGAAGTGAGCCACCTTATTTATTTATTTTAGAAGGTGGGGTCTCGCTCTGCTACCCAGTGGCATCATGATGGCTCACTGCAGTCTTGAACTCCTGAGCTCAAGCGATCTTCCCACCTGAGCCTTGTGAGTAGCTAGGACTACAGACATGTGCCACCACACCTGGCTGATTTTTCATGGTTTATTTTGTAGAGACAGGATCTCACTATGCTGCCCAAGCTGGTCTACAGCTCCCAACCCCAAAGGATCCTCCTGCCTCAGCTTCCCAAAATTCTGGCATTACACCTAACCTTACTCTTTTTTTTTTTTTGAGACAGAGCCTCAAGCTGTCCCCCTGGGTAGAGTGCCATGGCATCACAGCTCATAGCAACCTCCAACTCCTGGGCTCAAGCGAGTCTCCTGCCTCTGCCTCCCAAGTAGCTGGGACCACAGGCGCC
>CAUYQV010039560.1:0-10571 GCA_963574575.1 Galagoides demidoff | reverse complement strand
TGTTCTTTTTCTGTTTTGTTTGGATCTGACACATTTGAGTCTGGACTTTTCAGAGAAACAGAACTGATAAGATGGATGAATTGATAGATATAGATAGAGGGTTTACTATGAGGCTTAGCTTACATGATGATGGAGGCTGAGAAGTCCCACAACACGCTGTCTGCAAGCTGCAGAGTCAGAGCAGCTGGTAGTTGGCTCAGTCTAAGTCCAAAGGCCTAAAAATCAGGGGAGCTTACAGTGTAATTCAGTCCTAGACTGAAAGCCAGAGAACCTGGAGTTGTGACGTCCAATGTCAGGAGAAGATGAGTTGCTCAGCCCCCAAAGGAAGAGAGAATCTGCCTTTCCTCTGACTTTTTTGTTCTACCTGGACCCCCAGTGGATTGGATGGTGGCAGCCCACACTTGGGGAGGGCAGATCTTCCTTATTCAGTCCCCTGATTCAAATACCAGTCTCTTCTGGAAACACCCCACAGACTACCCGGAAAGAATGCTTTACCAGCTACCTCACTATCCCTTAATCCAGTCAAATTGACATTGAACATTAACCATCACAGGGTATTTAATTAATTTCCATTTTTGCATTTTTACTGATCAAAATGTTTAGTGCTGTGAATTTTCTCCTAATCATTGCTATGCATGTCATCTAGTTTCCAGTATATATTAAATCCTTTAGGTCCTATTAAGTCTGTGCTCTAATCCACCAGAACAGTTACTTTGAGTTTTTTTTCTGTTTTTATTTTGTTTAGTATTTTCAGACCTAGCGCTCACTTAGACTTCTTGTAAATAGTTTTAGATCAGCATTAGATTCATCATTAGCTTCCTTCTCTCTGCAGTTTTTTTTCAGTCTGCTTTTGCTTCAGAAGGATTTGGAGGGGCATGGATGGAGTGGAAACATGAGAGATCACATTCTGGTTTTGCTGCTTTTGTTTTACTTTAAATGTAGCTACATGGGCCATAGAGGTAAAGCTTCAAGGCAGCTAATCTGAAACTTGGCAGACTGCTTTGTGATCCTCCCTGAGCATAGGGCAGGGGGCGGGCGGCACGTGTGAGGTGCTGATTCAAGGCCTTGTCCCATTTGTGCCCTAAGTCCATTGGGAGGCTGTCATAAAACAGGTCCTCCTGGGCTCGCAGGTTCTGAGGAGCTACACCCTCAGGGCTTAGCTGCAGACCATAAAAACACTTAGCTACCTCTAGAATAGGCTCCCAAGCAATGAGGGGTTCCACCACTCACATGGGAAATATGGGCCTTTTATTTTTCAGTCATCTTTTCTGGTGTATGAAACAGGATCACAAAGACCTGGCATCTGTCTAATCTTCCTTTCACTGATTCTGTAAGTAATAAAATGACAAAATCTAAAGAAGGGTTCATCATGCCTTTATCACAGAAATCTGTGAGTCCTGGTCTGGCCTTGATCTAATCTTACCTGCTGTGTGTTTTTGTGTTTATTTGCCACCAAGTCATCTTCAGTGCAATGTCTCTTCATGTCTCTTGCTTACTTTCTTTGTAATAGTCTTGTTTGATTGTTGACTATTGAGTTTGAGAGTTTTTCACACATGTTAGATACCAGGGCTTTGTAAGATATGTGGTTTGCAAGTACAATATTTTCTCCAAGTCTTTGGATTATCTTTTATCCTCTTAACACGTTCTTTCACAAAGTAACTTTGTTTTATTAATATAGTTCATTGACGAGTCATACATTTACAGAAAAATTGCACACAACATATTATGAATTGGGCTGCAATAAACATTCTGATACAAATATCTTTGTTGTAATGTGATTTGGTCTTCTGGATATATACCTAATAAAGGAATTGCAGGATCAAATGGCAGGTCTATTAGAACCCAAATGTTTTTAATGAGGAGGGATGTCTGGTTTTTATTCCAGAAAAATGATACTATATCTTCCAACACTGATCACTATACAACCTTGAAAAGATAATCCAGAAAAAAAATACTAGAGTTTAGCTGTATTCCTAAAATGTAAAAACATGAGGAAACCATGAAGAAGCGTCTCTCCACAAAGGCTCAGGAGCAAGACGAGGATGCACAGCCATATGTCTCTGCAATTAACATGGCAATAAAGCATTTTTTAAGTAACATGGAAACAATGAGATTATATCCAAAAATAAATACTACCTTAGCTTACTAGATGGCTCTGAAGTAAACAATATTTACATTGCTAGAATAATATAAATTCTGTTTATTAATCTTTAACTTTAATAACTAACCTATATAAAAATCAGAGACAGCTTTATTTGAATACTAGAAAGATAGAAAATATCTAGTTAACAGTGTCTTAGAAACCAGGATACTTCTGGAATGGTATACTAAGCTGGCGTAAAGATATACACACAACATCACAAAAATTGAGAAAATTCAATAAAATATAACATTTAAGGTTATGGAAACAACCAAACTTGGCACCAAAAAGAGAAAATCCCCAGGTAACAGGAAAAATAAGAAAGCTGAAAGTCACAATAGTGAGTGTGAATTGAAAGCAAAATCCCTCACAGAATTTTGGAAACTAAAAAGGGCTTAAAAACTGAGGAATGGGATCTTCTAGGCCCAGTGAGGGGAGCCCAGGCCATTGCCCTATAGATCACAGGAGTCACAAAGACTTGTCCTACCTGTAAAAGTGAAGAAGGAGGTCTAGGGGACGTTGAAAAGACTCCCATCCATTCAAGTCCATGTTTTTAAAAAAAGAGTCTGAATCTAGTCCAGTGCCATTTGGCAGGGATAGGATCTTACTTTATAGCTTATCAGATACACAAATTCCAAGCCAAGGAATTTGCATTAAAACCCATCCAGAATTTACCAGAGACCAGTACGAAACTGCATTATAAGGATGCTTCTATACACAAGATTTGTAGCAAGGACTTAAAGACAATGGCCATTGTTGAATATGGGTTCATAGCCAAACACCATAAATAGCATGAGGAAATGAAGCACAATGGGAAACAATTAGGAAATGCAAGTGGATGAGAGGATGTGCAGGCCGACAACTGGGAGGAGTAAACCGAGATGAGAGAAGCTCTGACATTAGTGGGTTGAGAAGGCTCAGAGAGATAAGAAAGAGAGAGAAACCATAGGGCAACTATAGGACGGTGTGTGAAAGGAACTGGTAGATTTTTAGAAGATCCAAGAAGAAATCTAAAGAGGAAAATACAGTCAGTGAAATTAAAATACCCTGGATGGAATTAACGGTGAAAATAAAAATAAAATCAGTGAATAAGAAGGAAAATCTGTAACAATCATGCATAATTTCACACATAGGAATAAAAAGAAAGATAAATAAGAGACATGTAGGCTAGAAAGAAAAGGTGCAACACACATCAAATAAGCATTTCTAATGGGGGAATTAAAGAAAAATAAAGGAAAATTATTATTAAAAGAACTAATGGCAGTTTTGAACATAGCCTGGGTCTGCTAAACAACAATGACAATTGCAACAAAAAAATAGCCGGGCGTTATGGGAGGCACCTGTAGTCCCAGCTACTCTGGAGGCTGAGGCAAGAGAATTGCTTGAGCCCAAGAGTTTGAGGTTGCTGTGGGCTGTGATGCCACAGCACTCTACTGAGGGCAACACAGTTAGACTCTGTCTCAAAAAAAAAAAAATGATATAAAGAGTTTACCAAAATTTAAGAAGGACACGTTAGAAGCAGCACACCAAATCCTGGAAATAAGTAAAAATAAATCTACACCTACCATTATTGTAGTTAAAATATAGAATGTCAAACACAAAGAAAATAATTATAAAAGGAGCTGTGTTTTGCTATACATAGCGGCAAAATAAAGAAAACATACAATGGTTTCAAAATGATTGAAATTTATATTCTCATGTAATAATCTAAAAGCACCTCTGTGCAACAGAAGTATAATGCAAGCCACAGATATAATTCTAAATATTCTAACAGCCCCATTAAGAAAGTCAAAATAAATAGGCGTTGTTAACTGTAACATTTTACTTTATTTGTTCCACTATATCTAAAATATTATCAGCTCAGTTCAATGTATAACCAACACAAAAATTATTAGATACAATAGTCTCTCCCCGCCTAATTAAGGATTTCACTTACCATGGTTTTAGTTACCCATGGTCAACTGCCATCCAAAAATATTCAATAGAAAATTCCAGGAATAAACAATTCATAAGTTGTAAGTTGTGTGCTGTTCTGAGTGGCAGGATGAAATCTCCTACTGTCCTGCTCCAGCCAGCCCAGGATGTGAATCCTCCCTCCTTCAGAGCATCTGTGCTGCGTATGCTCCCTGCCCATTAGTCATTCAGTAGCCCTCTCTGTTATCAGACCGACTATGGCAGCATCACAGAGCTTGTGCTCAAGTCACCCTTACTATATACTTCATCCTGGCCCCAAAGCACAAGAGTAGTGATGCCAGCAATTCAGATCTACGGCAGAAGCCGTGAATTACTTCTCAAAATGAAAGGATCCCCTACTTAATGTAAAAACAAAAAAAAATATTTACTAAAGCTAGGAAGATTCAGGGCAAGAACAAATCTTCTATCCATGATATTGTGAAGAAGAGAAAAGAAATCTGCTCTAGTTTTGCTGTCCTACCTCAGACTGCAAAAGTTACAACCACGTGTCTAAAGGCTTAGTTAATATGGACCATCGTTAAACTTCTGATGGACAACACGAACAGCAACATCTTCCGATTTCAGGCACCCAGTGGGGGTCTCGGAATGTATGCCCCATGGATGAGGAAAAGGCTACTCTATTTTACATTTATTTACTAAAGTCTTTAAAGTTCTTTACATTTATAACAGATCTCAATTTAGACATTGTTCAACAGACCTTTCCATTTGCTATTGAAAAGTAGTTTCATGGACCCAAATTGTTACACACATTTTCAAAAGTTTTCAACTCCTAAATCAAATATCAGTATTTAAATTTAAGTTAGCTAATATTAAATAAAATTTAAAATTCAGTTTTTCAGATGCACAGGCTACATTTCCAGTATTCAATGGCCACATGTGACTAATGGCTACCATAATGGACAGCACAGTTGCATGGGCAGGTATACTAGGACCAGTTGGATATCTCAGTCCAAGAAAGCTTCTTTAATTCTTGGCATCCCTGGAAATGAGAAGGGGAAAAGTGTCAGGGGTCCATGTAGACTTCTTTAGAGTCTCTACTATACATGTCATAGCCATATATTTTTGGCAGAACTTAGCCACACAACTATACCAACCTGCAAAGGAGGTGATACCTGTGAGCCCATGTGCCAGCTAACTCTATTTTTAACTGAGGGAAAAATAGAAATCAGAGGACAAGTCTCAGATTCATCTACCACACAGGAAATAAGAAAAAAAAGACACATCATCTACAAAGGAGAAGGGACAGGAGGTGGGGCTGCTCACTACCCCTGTGCTATGCAGGCCGCTTCCTAACAGGTCACACAGGGAACCTTCTTGGCACCAGAGACAGTTTCATGGAAGACATTTTTCCACAGAGGTGGGAGAGGGGGTGGCGGAGGTGAGAAGGCCGGCAGAGCTCAGGCAGTGACAAAGTGCAACCCAGTTCCTGAGAGACCGAGGACCAGAATGGTGTGCTGCCTGACAGGTGGGGACCGCAGGCCTACAGCACTGTACAATGACCGTAGTTAGCAATAATACATAGTCTCAAATAGCTAGGAGGTGGATAGTTTCTCCATTGAGAAAATGGATAAAGGTTTATTACTCTGATCCAGAAACATCACTATAGGTACAGTTATGTGTCAATTAAAACACAAAGTAAAAATTAAACAAATAAATGTCAGATTGCTTCCCTTTCTATATTAACCTCCCTTCCATGTCTTCCCATATTACACATAGAATATAATGTAAGTTGTTCACACAGCTTAACCCTTTAGTGACTTGGCCTCTGCTTCCCTCTACAACTTCTCATTCTACCCTTGCTTATTAAACTTCTCCATGACCAGCTGTTTTCTTGTTTCTTTAATAATCTAGGCTCACTCCAGCCTTGGGCTACCTTCCCTCACTCTGCTCTCTGCCTGGAAAGCTCTTCAAACCTTCTCCATGTGACCTGCTTCTTCTTGGCATTTCGGTCTCAACTCAAACGTGACTTTCCAATCTTTAGGGGCCACTCAGACACCTGAGTTACTTTCAACTATAGTCTCATTTTCATATAATTTTTCACTTTATAACAAACTAAAATAATCATGCTCCCCATTTTTTCTGTTTCTTTTTTGTTTGTATCTGTCTATATAACATTCTTTTCTTATCACCAGCGGTGTTTCTGCCTGCCTTGTTTATCAGGAGGGTCCCTAGACGAAAGTTGGAAACATTCATCAGGGATCACATATTTGTTCAAAGAAATAATATTATGTAGATATTTTATTAACTAATGCCAAATTATAGTCAGATTTGAAATTCAGTTTTCTCATCTATAAAAATGAAAGAATCTACTGGTCTATGTTGTCTCATACCCCCATGGAGTTAGATATTTTCCTGCTCTGTACAAAACCTTTAAATTTGGTGGCTCACACCTGTAGTCCCAGATATTTTGGGTGCTGAGCCAAGAAGATCTCTTGAACCCAGAAGTCTGAGGCAATGAGCTATGATGATAGTACTGCACTCTAGTCCAGGCAACAGAGTGAGACCGCAAGACTTGATCACGCACCCAAAACAAAATAAAACAAACAAAAAAAACCTTTAAGTGCTTCCTTGCACAGCGAGTAAAATACAAATTCCTTAACATACCTTTTAATACCATCAAAAATATACCCTGTAACTACTGTCTATCACAGGAAAGAAACTACAATCAGATTTGCCAATATGTTTTGGAAGAATCTTTAAAAGAATAGGAAATGTCTTCTTTTACTAAGTGAATTCTAAAAAATAGTTGAGTATAGATAGTCTTTTCACACTAAAGATTATTGTTGATAATATAACAGTAATACACCTACTGGAATCAAAATTGTATACAGACAATTTTACCTAGCTCTGCTAGTTATTACAGATTTAATCTGTAGACAGAAAGAAACTATGCTTAACTGGTCATGCCAAATAAAATCCTCACATGAATCTGGCTATACACATTTAATAGCAGTTTTTACCTAATTGAAAATTGAATATAAAGCAAGAGGAAAATTCCCACAGTACTTTTAAATTTCCCACCAACTACTCCCACTTCTATTGGCCATGAACTAATTCCTAAATATGCTGCCTGCTTTCTTATGTATGTACACACTCCGACCAGCCTATCTGCCTAGAATTTTATTTTTCTTCTCCTGATTAACTGTACAAAATACTGCCCTTTTTCTTAATGGCCACACCATTTTTTTCTCTTTTCCAAAGTCTTCCCTGGTTTATCAGATCCAAAATAATTGCTAGCTAACCTATGTGATGTAACACTATTTTATGCACTTTTTTAAACTTGGATTTTTCTCATAATTTATGATTTTTATGTCTCCTCTCCTCTCTAGATTATACATTCTAATAAAATAACTAGCATCTTACCAGTTCCTAAGTCTATAAAGTGCAGATAATAAGGCCTACGTTACCTGCATCCTAAGAAAATCACAAGGATGAAGAGGCCATATAGATTCAAGTTTTATAAACCACAGAGTGTTTTAAAAGTGTGGGTCAGAGCAACCCTCAGCAGAGGTTGAAAAACAGAAGAAGAAAAACTGGATGGAATTGGACTCATGAAGCCAAAGATGGGGAGCTGAGCCAAGAAAGTTCGGTAAACTGTAACTCCAAGGAAGAGCATTCAAGAAAACAAATTACAGGTACAAAGCCTATTGACTAGAGGACAGAAGACCCCTCCCCCAAGCAGGGGGCCTGCTGTAGGCTATCTGCAAATCAGCAGGGAAAAAAAGACCTCTCATTTTACCCCACTGGAGAGAGCCGCTAAACTCCAGGTCTCTTTCTCCAGGGAGGTCCCACTTACAAACCTAGACATCACCCCACTAGGCATAAAATTGAACAGGTATTTTTCCCCACAAGTCCAAACTCCCAGTCCACCCTGTTCTCCTTTGCATGGCAGTCTGAAGTTCTGCCCCCTGCACAGCACAGAGTGTTTGATCTTGTCCTGAGAGAACTGGGCATAGTGTGGACCATCAAACAATAGGACAGAATCTGTGACTAATGGGGAAGAAAGAGGATAAGGGAAGAAAGGGACACTCGGTGGGAGGAGGAGCACTCCCCTGGTTATGACTATGCCCAGCCAGTGCTAGTGTGGACCCCTTGTTTGGGCTGTGTCTGACAGGAGGGGCTGCAGAACCACTGGCTCTGATGACACCCACAATGGGAGAGTGGTTTCCCTGCGTGGTCTGAGTTTGGGAGACAGGGCTTGTCCCCAGCCCCTGCTGGGCCTGCAAGCAAAGCCTTGATAAGCATGGACTGTGACCTGAGAGCAAGAATGTGGTGCCCTGATTCCAACAGAACCCTTGAACATTGGCTTACTAGGTGTGAACCAAGACCTGAGGGCTACGGCATGATCCACTGTCTCCAGCAGGGCTGGTAAGCAGAGGTTTATCAGGCGAGGACTGAGATCTGCAGGTGGGAGCATGGTTTCCTGACTCCAGCTGGTCTGGCAAGCAGAGGCTAGCTGTGTGGGGACTGGAACCAGAGAGCAGGACCCGGTGCTATGACTCCAACAGAGCCTGTGAACAGAGGTTTGCCAGGCAGTGGACTGAGACTGGCAGGCACAGGCTTGGTCCCCTGACTCCAATTGGTCCAGCAAGCAGAGGCTAGCTGGATGTGGTCTGAGACCAGTGGGTGGGGGCCTGGCCCCTGGCTTCAACTGGGCCTATAAGCAGAGAAGCAGACAATAGTGTGGACTGAGTCTGGTGGGCAGGAGTGTGGATTCCTGGCTCAAATTGTGCTGTTGGAGACCTTTCAAACCTTCTCTGTTGGTTGGAACCCATGCCTGGGTCTGTCCACTCAGGGACATTCTGAGGTTGACCTTCAAAGTTCTATAGCAGAAAAGACCTGGAGGGTGGGGGTTGGGCGTGCAGATGTTTGTATCTCTTCACAGTCAAGATTTAAACCTAATACTGTGGTTTCTTAGGATAGGGTAGAGGTTGGCTAATATCAAGACAGAGCTAGCTTATGTTATCTCACAAAGTAGGTTCTCAGAGTTTCTGGCTAAAACTCTGAAAGGGGCCTTTGTAAGGTTGTGGGAGATAAGCCACAATTACAAAGCTTAGCACTTTGGTAAGGGGCTATGTCTACTACCTGGGAACCCCAATTCAATCTCATCCTACCAGTTCTAATAAACAAATGGTGGGAAATAAACACAGTGCAGACCCAACAGAAGAACTCTGGCAACATGAATAACCAGAGTAGATCAAACCCCTCCAAGAAATGGCAAAGGAGATATAACTGAAGATGCTATGCATAGACAAATGGCACCAACGTCAGAAATCAAATTCAGAATACGAATGGCAAATAAGATAAATAGAATGGAAGAAAAGATAGAAATTGAATTCTGAAGAGTAGTTCTAAAGTTGTCTCAAGAAATTAATGAATTCAAAGCCCAAGTCACCAAAGATATAGACATAATGAGAAAAGAGGTAACAGAGCTCAAGCAAACAAAAAAGTTAGTTGAGGAGCTCCACAATACAGTAGAATCCCTCAATAATAGAGTTGGCCAGGCAGAAGAAAGGATCTCTGAAACTAAAAACAATGCTTTTAAATGTTCCCAAACACTCAAAGAGGCAGACAAATAGAGAACAAAAACTGATTATTTCCTGAGAAAGCTGTGGGATCACTCCAAAAGATCAAACATTCATCTTATAGAAATTCCCAAAGGACAAGAGAATGGTCCTAAAAGTATAGATGCTCTACTCCAAGAGATTTTGGAGGAGAATTTTCCAAGCATTGCAAAAGATACAGACTTTAGATAGCAGTTTTAGAACCCTAGCAAGACTCAATCCAAATAAAGCATCTCCTAGGCACATTGTGATTAACTTTGCCAAAGTTAAGATGAAGGAGAAAATTCTGCAAGCAGCCAGACATAAGAACATCATTACCTACAAAGGAAGAAATATCAGAATGACTGCAGATCTCTCAGCTGAAACATTTCAAGCCAGAAGAAGATGGTGATCAACCTTCAGTCTCATAAAATAAAACAACTTCCAGACCAGAATCCTCTATCCAGCTAAACTGTTTCATTTGTTACGGAGAAATCAAATACTTTAAGGACATGTTGAAGAAATTTGCCATAACTAAATCAGCTTTCCAGGATATTCTCAGACCCATCCTCCACAATGACCAGTGCAATCAATGCTCTACCTCCAAAGTAAACTCACCCAGAAATTTTTGAACAAAACCCAACTTCCACAGTGGTGAAAGGATTAAAAATGTCCACTTGACATCCGAAAATCATGACACCAAAAACACAACCAGGCTTATCAATTCTCTCAATTAATGTGAATGGTTTAAATTGTCCTCTAAAGAGGAACAGGCTGGCTGACTGGATACATAATCTCAGACTGGATATTTGTTGTATACCTTACCTTAAAAGATAAAAATAGACTCAGGGTGAAGGGATGGACTTCTATAATACAGGCAAATGGAACCAGAAAAAAGCAGGGGTTGCAATTTT
>CAUYQV010039559.1:0-17878 GCA_963574575.1 Galagoides demidoff | reverse complement strand
TTGATACAATGACTAAGCAAATGACATGAAATTTATGTTAACCAGCTTGATGAAAGTATTTCAAATTGTATATGAAAACAGTACAATGTACCCCATGTTTGCATTAATGTATACAGCTATCAATTAATTAAAAAAAAAAGGCCTATCTGCATCTGGGAGCCTGAGGCTGGGGAGGCCTAACTTCCATGCTCAGAATCTCCTAGGGCTCCAGACATGGAGGGCAATGAGGTCATGCATGCACCCTACACCATCCACCATTTATTTACAGGGTGACTTTTGGGATACCCTGTACTTACTCAAACTGATATTGTGAGGGACCACAAAGGCATATCCTTGACTGTGTTGTACCCTGCAGTTCATCCTGGCGGAGTCATTTCCCTAAAGGAGAAATGCATGGGAGTGGCAGCAAAGTGGAAGTGGGAGTAGGGCATCTAGCCAGACCCCCTGGAATGCTGACATCTTGGTAAAGCTGCCATTTAAACAAGAAGATGTAGCGTTTTACAAAGAGGTGACCAACATGAACAGAATATTTTGTGAAATTTTTAAATGAATATTTTGTAAATAGGTACATTTAGCTATAAATGTACCATTTCCCCCTGTGTATGTCAGCCTTAGGGGTGACTTTTGGGACACTCTGCACTATGTCAAATGAAATGTTTGCAATCAGGGTTCGTTGCTTGAAAAGCCAGAGATACCCCCTGACCACAAGTCAGGGACAGCCCAGAGACACCAGGGGCATAATCCTGCCCCCAGGTAAAATCCTCTTCTCTTCCCCTTCCTTTTCTGCATCCACTGCCTAAATTGCAGGGCAGAGACCTATGAAACGCTTTGCGCTGAGACCTCCTAACATTTTTTGAAAAATTATATATCCCTTTCACATGTTTTTAAATGAACATATAAAATTTTATTGCAAGTTTAAATAGTCAAAAAGGATATAACTTCCAGCACATGACTTGATTTTCAGAATTGTTAAATCACTCAGTTAAATGTATTGAACGCCTACTTTCATCTATTCAGAAAGTAAATGAACAACCTCTTTCCTAACAGAACCTTTTCACCATTTATGTTTTTCTCCTTGACTCATATTTCCATACCTTGTTACCCACAAAATTTTATCTTAGCATGATATGCACTTAAACTTGATAATCTTTTATTGAACACTATATCATAATTCTTGGCAGCAAAATGTGTACTTAAGTTAAGATTCAACGTATTTGATTTTTTTCTAGATAGAACAGTCATTGTGGCAATTATTAATACAAAATTGCAGTAGTTAAATTTCTTTTTAGCATCAGATTCTACAAGAAATATTCTGCATTGATTTATTATTACAGTTTATGTTACTACCTAATTGGGTACAATGAATCATTCTAATGCAAAATTTTAAAATAATTATTAAACATAAGAAAGGAAATTAGCCTTTCGTTTTTCAAGATTAGTTGATGTATCATGAATCAATAATGCTTATTGCCAGAATAAGGAAATATTTTGTGGAAGTTACCAGCAAAAAAGAAGAGAACCCAGTGAGCTGCTGAATCCATAAAAAGTTGAAGTGAACAGGAGACATGTGTCCAAATTAAAAAGTGACAATGGATTTATAATATATAATAATCTACTGATGAAACCTGAAAGACATGGTCCCCATGAATTCGAGTAAATGTTTGTGAAAGCTCTCCCACAGAACTTGATTTAATTTGAAACTATAATCGGCCTCTTTCACCTCCTCCTACTTGACGCCAAATATGCACTTGAGTCATAGGCTCAATATTTGGGGTTGGCCCTCTATTTGGTGCCCTGAAGGGCTTTCTTTTGGAGACAGTGCACCAGGGTGAGATGTGACATGCAGGACAGGTAGACATTCCTTTTGAAAAGTGCCTGTGGGGTCATTTGTACAAGCTAGCATGGCATGCAAGATAGCTCCATAGTGTGGTCAGTTTTAGGAAACAGGATACATGGAGATCAAAATCTGAGATTGATTCTCTTAAAATTAGCTGTGCCATGTACTCCCTGAAGACACTTTGCTTGCCCCTACCAGTGGGGTGTGGGAAGCGGGTACTGGACAGGTTCATCATGCAAGGATGCTGAAATGGACCTGCCCAGTATCCATTTCCTTTAAGCCTAAGAGCTGACTCTCTTCATTTCAACAGGCCAACCAGAGCCGTCTTCCTCTCCTTCCAGGTACTCACTTCCTCTTCATCCTCTCTCCCCACGTTCAGTTGTGCAGCCATAGCTCTCAATCTTAGGGACCTTAGACCTTGGTTTTGGATTTGCCACGTGGTATGACATATTCTGGTAACCTGAGCTTATTCTAGAAACCCGAGTCCATCCAGATATGCCATGTGTAACTGAGAGGCAGAGAATTTCTAAAGACCTTGTCTCTTGTAGGTGAAGTAGGGAGTACAGTCCTATCCCCTTACTCCCTGTATCGTTCTTGCCTTCTTTTCCACCTCCTCAAATCTCTTCAGTATTGAAAGGTAACCATACACAATAAGCTGCCTAAAGTACCAACCAGAAAAGCCTCCTAAATATTCCTTCAGTTTGCTAAACAGAGTTAATCTGGGCCCATAGCTCAAAAGATTCTCCAAAGCCCAGATTCTGGATGGAGAGATGGAGAAAGGGGAACATGGTTTCTCACATGTATGGTGAGGATAAAGCATGGACTCAACTGGAGGGTGCTAGGGGACTCAACTGGAAGATGCTAGGGGACTCAACAGGCCAGCAGCTTGGTCATTAGGACCGAGCACCCTGCTGGTACTTTCTTCTCTCCCACTGTTCTCCACCCCCCATTCATTCCTGCCACATCAGAATTGCCAGAGCAGAGGTGAAGAACCAGATTTGGAAAGGGGGAAAAAAGAAGGTGGTGACTCCTCAGTCTGCAGCTTTACTCCCACAAGAAAAGGAGAAGGAAAGAGACTGGCCTTAGACAATATCTCTAAACAAAACAAGATTTCTTTGGCATCCTTTCACCTTCTTCTCCAAATTTTTCTTATTCCACCCCCAACACTGCTTCTTCCCTCCTCCCTGCCTGGCACCCAGTGGAGGTATTTTTAGGCTGAGGGGCCTCCCCCACTGGCAAGCAGAGAAGAGGAATGCCCAAGCACCTGGATCCCCTATGGTGACCTTGATTCAGGAATCTAGAGGTTCCTCCTTCTTCAAGCCTCAGCCTGACAATTCCAAAAATATGAAGAACCTTCTGGATGTGGAACAAGTTGATCCTTTTGATCTGGAATGAACTATCTGGTGAATAATTCTATAGGTATAAAGGAATGCATGCATTATAATTTTATCAAGTTGTAGTTTATAGCCTGCTTAATAAGGCCATTAGCCATATTACAACACCTTAGGCTTAACAAAGTCTTTAATGACTTCTGTGGACTAACAAAACATGTATCGAGAGTGGGATCAGGATTATTACCTTCATTGCACACATAGGAAATAAGTAGTTTGCCCAAATTTGCACAGTCTACTGACTAGTGATGACCCAGGGGCAAAAGCCAAGGCTGCTCTGAGCCACTCCTGGGTAGCCTTGACCTTGATCAACCCATTGCAAGGTTTTCCTTCTACCAAAGGGGTTTCTTCCACCCTTCTAACAGTAATGGGTCATATACTAACATTTACTTATCTTTTCCACCTATAAGCCTAAAACCTTGTTGAGAGCAGAGTCCTCACTGATCCGATCTTATTCATCTTTGGATGCCTCATGGTACCTGACACCACATTATCTGACATAGTGCCTCGTAGCAGGCACTTGGTAAATATTGCATATTTGTGAAAAAAATGAGTAAGTATAATCCTTTTGTGAAACAAATAATTACATCTTAACTATCATGCATATTCCCCAATCTTCTATATATATAAGGTGTTCTGATATGATACTTATAACAATTTTCAGGAATATACTCTGTGACAAGTCTGGGTTATGTATAAAGTAGGTCTGTGGAAATATAAACAGAACAATAAAACAATAATCAGTTCACATTACGAGGTCCCATATCTTAGTGTCATTTTGCCCAATTAGCAACCAGAAGAACGTCAAAGCTGATGGTATAAATGACCACCTACAACCTTCTTAGGGAAACTAGGTTCACTAAGTTTGAACCTGGATTCCTAACAAACAGGATGTTTGTGAGTAGGCAGGGATTACCAATTTGAGATAAGAAAATATGAGAAGCTAGATTAGTAGAGAATGTTGGCCACTGAGAAATGCACTGTGCCTGTTTTCAATGGACTTATAATCTCTTGAGGTCTCATAAACATACAGAAACAAAAACAACCAAGGCCCATCTGGTGGGTAGGATCACAGAAGGGCTTGGTCTGATCCTGGTCAGGGAAGGCTGAAGAAGCAGTTGAGATCTGAGCTGGACTTGGAAAATGTTTACAATTTGGGGAGGAAATGGAGGTCTATGAGGGAGGGCTAGGGTTAGGCACCCGGGGGGAATCTGGGGCCAGGAAGACGCTGACTTCCTCAGGTAATATTTTCTCACTGCCAATCCCCTGTCTCTTTGTGGCAGTCTGAGTCCCGGCTCTCATCTCACATTTAGTGCAGCTGAGAACTACCATTTCTCAGGCCTCCCAGGAGGTAGAAATTAGCTATCTGTGGAAGCCTGTTGATTAATATGATGTCTGTTCTCCTTTTCTCTCTTGGGAGTAAAAGTGCTGACCAACAGCATAGAAACAGAATCCTGTGTACCTTCTGGAAAACATGCTTAAAAGGAAATGGTTTATCCCATGCCACTGTTGTCTTCTTCCCACTGACTAGAATGCAGATCTGAAGGTGGAAGCCATGGCCCAGGATGACAGAGCGGTAAGATTTACAAAGCATGAGTCAATGACAATACAAGTTCCTGGGCAGCCCTGGACTGTCCCCCCACTTCGTTTTTAGGAGAAAGCAAAGAGCCACTTTAATTTTTTTATTGTTTATGGTTTTTGTTATTGTCATTTTTTGTATTTTGCAGCTGGGCCTAGTGCCAATTGTATACTTTATGACTAGAGCTGACCTCACACAAGAAAAATTAGTTTCATCAAATTAACAAGAAGAAAAATTAGTTTCATCAAATTAACAAGAAGAAAATTGATTGTACTACTTAAAAATTTTAAAAATGCAAATAGAAACCATGAGATGCCATTTTGTCAGCTAAATTCTATTTTTTTCTTTTTTTTTCTTTTTGAGACAGAGTCTTACTTTGTCGCACTCAGTAGAGTGCCACAGAGTTATAGCTCACAGCAACCTCAAACTCCTGGGTTTAAGCCATTCTCCTGCCTTGGCCTCCCTAGTAGTTGGGACTACAGGAACCCAACACAACTCCTGGCTATTTTTAGAGGCAGGGTCTCACTCTTGCTTGGGCTGGTCTTGAACCTGTGAGCTCATGCTATCCCTGCACCTTGGCCTCCCAGAGCTTTGGAATTACAGGTGTGAGCCACCATGCATGAGCCACCATGCCTTATCTGCTAAACTCTAAAAAATGAAGGAAAAATGATTTAAAACTCTATGATAGTAAAGCTTCTGGGAAACAGGCAGGCTGATAAAAGTGTCGTGAATTGGTATCAGTCTTCTAGAAAATAATGCCCACTTAAGTTACTTGCCTTGAATATATTTGCATACTATCAACCAGTGATCTAATTCTTGAAAGGATGGAAAATATATTGTGATCAACGAACTCAAAAGTAAAAATTTCTGAAGATGATGTTGGTAGAGTTACTCTAACAGCAGAAAACTCAAACTGCCTACATGTGGCACTATAAGGGAATGGTATGATGACATTTAAAATTGATAGAGAACCATCCAGCCATTTAAAATAATATATGAGTATGGTGAGTAGCATGAAATAACTTGCAAACGTATTTGTAAAATGTTAAATAAAATTTGAAAAACCCCAGAAAGCTGAACATCCACTGGATGATGGCTGTCAAATTCTGCTGGGTGTTGTTTCGGATTGTGTGTGAAAACCCCACACTGTACCCCAGGAGTGCATTAATGTACATAGTTACCATTCAATAAAAAAGAAAAAAAAATTCTGCTGGGTGAGCAGCTTTGTGAGCATCCAGTAAGAACTGAGTATCCACCTAGCATCAGTTTGCAATGAGCAGAGCCCGTCTGCTCATTGCAAACATTCCTTCTTCTTTTTTAGAACCGTACAGTTTTTCGAATTGGAGATTTTGAGCTTTATAAGGTGGTTCCCAGTGGAACATCTCAGGTAAACAAAGGGGCTTTGAAGAATCTTAAGGTGTTGCCCAGTGGTCTGACATGCCCAAAGTAGAGAAAGGCCGGTCCCCAGAAGAATGATGGATGTGGTTTTGCAGCGTGAAAGTATAACTGCAAATTATAAAAGACCTATATTTTAAAGAGAGATTTTTCCAGGGGGAAGAAAAGAAAACTTAGCCAGTTTAGAGTAAAAGTCTCTGAGATTTCACGAATTGCAAAATGGCCTTTGGGACCCCAGCTTTTTTTTAATAGAAAGCAGGCTGAAAAGGCTATTGAGCTGCCAACACGTGCTATTTCTTATGGGAAAGAAAGCAGAGGAGCCAAGAGTGATGGAGAGCAAGGGCCTGGAAGTCACTCCTGGGAGCAGGACCCTTCTCTCAGAGCAGGGAACCCTCTCTACGCACTGCTGGGCAGGATTCCAGAATTCTCATGAATTGGAGACCTCTATCTGTCTTCCTTTAATTCCCTTTTCAAAGGGAACTGTTCACTGCCATTATCCTGTCCCGGTCTCACCCTTGTTTGTTGAATGTGTGCAGAGCACATAACTTGTTTCTTTAGTTTCCAGGTCTCTGAACCCAGAAGAGCCACAACCAGGGAGCTGCACCTGAGGAGCTTCAAATCCTGGACTTGGATCCTGAGATTACAGTGCAACAACCCTTGTATTGGCAGGAGTTCTAGGGGAGTCAGTATGTACTGCTAAGGACAGATCACGGATAACTAGAATTAGAGGGAAGGCTGTAGTTTGCTTTGTAGTAATGGCCCCCAGTGATTCACAGCCTCATGCCTTTCCTATATTGACCCTGGGCTTGACCAACAATGGGACATCAGCAAATGCGCTGTACTCAAAGACTTGGAGAAACACTTACATGTTGGGGCGCACCCTCTCTTTACTTCCATGGAGTCCTTGCACTGCCACAGGAACAAGCCCAGGCAGGTCTATTGGACATGCACTTTGTGCCCACCAAACACAAAAGGGAGTGGCTAATGGGTAGTTAGCTTGATGTGCACTGGACTTACAAATTCAAATCTGTGCAGCTATGACCCTTGACTCTGGGCTATTAACAAGCTCCCCTGAAAACTTTAATAATAATGCATGCTTTCTTTGCAGTGACCACCCCTGCATATCAAAGGGTATTGTCAAGTTACCAAAGTTCTTATTATACCATTTTCCCAAGGCAATGGATGCCCTATTGCCTCAAATATAACCAAGAAAGATCGATGATTCTCAAACCTAGGCATACATTAGAACCATCTGGGAAACCTAAAAAAACAAAACACAAAAAACTAATGCTTACAGCCTACCACACAATTAAATCTAAATCTCTGAGAGTAGGGTCTAGGTATTTTAAAAGTAGATTTTACAAAAAGAAAAAAAATCTTTTACAAAGTATTTTAAAAGATTCCCAGGTGATTGGATGATGGCATGAGAGAAGAGTCCAGAAGAGATAATGCAATCCTTCAGCCAATAGCTCATCAGGTTTCTGAGAAATGAGCAAAGGCAGAATCGCTCTAAATCTCCTCATTTTTATACATTTTGTGATTGATCTAAAGTGCCATTAACCTCAAAGATCAGTGTTAAGACTTGATGACTAATGGCTATTTCTGAGTCAAAAATGAAATAGCACTTATTTTCATAACGTAATAAAAGTCAAGTGAACATTAAGTCAGGTCCCATGAATCAGCAGAATAGAATTACTCAAACAGAGCCTGAAGTCAAGTAATCTATGGAAATACATTTTGCTTAAGTTGCCATATAAGATTTTGGTGAAAATTTTTAAACTAATAAAAAAGAAAAATCATAAATGAGTAAAGCCAGTTTGATATCTAGGGAGCTATGATAAATCAAATCTGGGTGGGGAGGTGAGCTTTGTGCCAGGCAAACATGAAAGAATTGAAGGCCAAGTTGGACCACAGGCTGCCAGGTTACAGACCTGAGTCATAATAGGAATTCATTATAATAGAGAAGTAAATATGAGTGCAGAATTACAATAGATAAAGGAGCCAGAAGTTTTAAGGAAGGAAATATTTTAAAAGCTGAAGATTTATTTCGACATTTTAAAATCTAATTTTTAAGTTTTTTTAACTTTTCATTTTGAAATAATTTTACTTATAAATATGTTACAAAAATAGCACAAAGCCTTCCTGTGTACTCTTCTCCAAAAGTTAACCACTAACATGACCTCCATATAATGATTAATATCAGGACATTTTCTCTGATACAATACTATTATCTAGTTTGTATACTATATTATAATATAATCAATTATCCTACTAATTACCTTATTTTCATTTAAAACCTAATCTAAGCTCACACTTTGTGGTTGATTGTTCTGTGTTTTTAGTTTTTCTTGATTTCTCATTCACGACCTTGACATTTTTGAAGACTGTTGGTCAGTTGTTTTGTATGATTGTCCTCAATTTGGGTTTGTCTGATGTTTGCTCATTATTTAAATCCAAGTTATAAATTTTTGGAACAAATACCAGAGGGTGACACTGTATCCACTTTAGTGCATCATAACCAGAGACATATAATGATGATTTGTATCATTATAGTTGATCCCTAGATTAAGGTAATGCCTACTGTGTTTCTCTGTTGTCATGTTACTATTTTTCCCTTTCTAATTAATGTGAAACTTGTGGGAAGGTATTTTGAGATTATGTAAATATCCTGTTTGTTATTATACTTTTGTCCACTAATTTTAGCATTTATTGATGAATCTTGCCTAAAACAATTACTGTGGAGTTTGTCAAATGGTGACTTTCTAATTCCGTTATTCCTTATACATTTATTAGTTGGTGTGCTATTGTACTTTTTCTTCCTCCCATTAGTTCATTCATTTGTTTATATCCGTCTCGTCCCATAGATTCTTGCTTTATTTGACAGGTAAGAATCCATTACTAGCATTTTTTATTTTGTGACTCAAATTGTCCCATATTTGACTATTGGGGGTTCCTTCAAGTAGGCTCCTATGTCCTTTTGACATATCTCAAATATTTTTAAAGTACTTCCTTATTTTTTACATAATAAGACATTTTATGCCCATCTTATACTTTGCCTGTCTCAGACCCGGAATTAGCCATTTTCTCCAAGGAATCCTAGTAACTTTTATTGGAGACTGGTGTTCAGAAACCAAGATTTGTGGTTTCTATATTCAGAAACCAGGAGCACTTAGTATGCTCATTGGTCCTGGGTGTCATCACGTCTAGGCTTACTCGGCAGATAGAGCCAAGAAAACGTGTGAACACACTTGCATATATCTGTTTCCGTATGTCTCTCTAAATTAAAAACCCTGAGTTAATGTTCATAGCTCCAATTCTATTACAACATGACAGAATTCATTCCACCCTTTCCCCTTCATTTATAACTCCATTCTCTAACCATGAGAAGCCTGACCCCCTTTCTTCATAATATTCCAGGCATACATAAAAAAAGGTATACGTAGTTTGAGAGATACTATCTGTGTATTACTTTTCAAGGCTGAATTGAATTATGGTATCAATGTATAGTCTATCATTCACTCAAAAGATGGCATTAATCAAATGAACGTTGGCGTCATGATACAACAGGCAGGGCTGTCCAAGAAAATGGTGGAAGCATGCTTGTCGATAGAGGAGCAGAAGACCATTTTGAAGTGGTATTTGAAATTTGAGAATGTTGTGGAAGTTCAACAACGGAAGCCTGAGTATCCACCAGAACCACCAACACGCTTACATGCATTCGTGCTAAGTTTGACATGTGCGGTGCCGTGTGTGATGTGCGCAAGGGAAGAGGCACAGTTGAGTTTCCCCCACGTTCCCCCAACTTAACACCCTTGACTTCTGCCTACAGAAGACCTTGAAGGATGGGGTGTACCATAGAAAACCAGCTACACTGGTGGTACCTTGGGAAGAAATTGAAACAGCAAGTGCAGTAATAGAGATGGACACTTTGGTCAATGTTGCTCAAACAGTGGTTGGCCATAATCAGAAGTATCTGGACACTGATGGTAACCACTTTGAGCACTTTTTGTAATTGCAGAGGTCAAACGTGACTTGTATTTGTCTTTTGTTATTGGTATATATTGGTATTACAATTTTAATAGTTTTTTCCTTTCTTATAATACGTATACATTTTTTGGCACCCTCTGTATTAACATATTTGCTTTTCTTCATGACAGCTTCATTCTTAAGTTCTTTCCATCCTGTTAAAAAACTGGCTCCAGCAATTCCTATGTTACATCCTTATCTTCTGATTCTGAGGGAAGGGTAGAAAAGCCCCCCAAAATCTTTGATATCAACACTGCATACCAGAATGCCAGAGTCTTGAGATTTACACATGAAATGGTGTTAGAAAATTTACCCCTTTGACTACCCAACACCTATATACACTCATCTTCTCATACCTGCATTGTCAAAAATGCTCATACCTACAGGAATGTATACCAGCTCTGTCTTCTGGGTGCTATGAAATCTTATTTCAGTCTGGATGTGGATCTTTATGGTTGGATAAACTATGGCTGAAGCAAATTCATCGCCAACACATCCACTATATAAGAGTGAAAAAGAACAAGGAAGACTTCAGTTTAAAAATGTTAATGACAAAGAGGAAAACTGGGAAAGCACACACCCATGTGCACAGACACACACATGGGACATTAGTCCAGACAAGCCATGATTCCCTGGGAAAGGGTGTAAGGCTTGGGATGAGAACATGACATCTGCAGTCTAATCAGAGTGACCCTGGGGGTTCGGACCCAGAGATGCTGAGGTTGAGCATAGCCTCTTTTTCTCTTGGCAGCAGGGTCTGATAACGCTTTCACAGTGCAGGGGTAGTTAAGCCAGCCAATCCTGCAGCCTCTGGTTTTCATCCCAGGAGACTCTTCTTTGTTCATTACTTCCATGGCCATATCTAGGGAAGTTTTTTCTCTTTTTAGGGGCTGTATAATGTTAGCATCCCCCGTTCTGGGAGTGTGACTTTAAAATACCAGAGACTGTGTTAGGACATAAGCAGTCATACCCTGTGGATATTCAGGCTTGAGATTTCTTTATAGTATAGTGCTTTTAAAAATGTAGTTATTATCAGAATATTTGACAATTGTCTTGCATGGGCTAGAAACCATGGAGAGAGCCTGTCCCTGGTCACAGTATTTGAGCCTAGACATTGCTACTGTCTGACAACAGGCTTGTGTTAATAAATGTAATATTTCCTGCAGTCTTGGTGTAATGGTTGCTACCTTCACGTTGGTTGCTTCTGAAAGTTTCTGATGATCACTTGGAGCATAATGATTCAGTCCCTGACACCATTTCTGTCACAGCCGCACTTGTTTGCTTTGTCAGGTGGAGACTGTTTGGTAGTGAGTATTTGGCAGTGGCCTGAGGGCTCAGGTTTATCTCTCACCCTCATTTTACCTCCTGTCTTTACATGTATGAACCTGAACTTGGAGTAGAGCACTGGGTATTTGCAGTGTTGCTGGATTCCAGTCATTTTGGACTGTGGTCCATGCAGAGAAGGTCTTAACCAAGTAAGGCCATACTTTTCCCTTCTTTGTTTTCAGATGGGTCACTCCATCTTCAGATTGTATCTTTATTGTAGAAGACAACAAAGTCTTGAGATTGCCCTTATTGAACTGTTTCAGTTACATGGTCACCCTTAACCAATGGGAAGTTGAATACCTTTGTCTTGAGGCAACCAGTGGCCATTTCATGGATGGTATGTAAGAATGGTAGACCTCTAATTACCAACAGTGTAAAACTGAATAGGGATAAATGTATTCTGGTTGATAACTACCAATATTCATTACTCATTACTTTTAAAAATAAAGCCTGATTTCATAATCCAAAATGCTGGGGTTTCCCTCCATTTTCTCTGATACCCTTTGCAGGTGTATTGCCTGGATCCCAATAGGACACTACTTGTCACCTCCTTACCTCTCTTCAGACAAGTCAACATATTAGGGATTATTTTATATTTTATTGCATCTCATTCTTGGAACTAAATTCCATATCAGTTAGAGAATTTTTGGCCACAAGAAACAGAAGACCTGGTTCAAATTGGCATAAGCAATAAAGAAACATATTTGCATTTACTTTGAAGTTCAAAGATAAGGCAAGCATCAGCATCAGCTTGTTTCTGATTGGGACTCATCTAGCTGTACCCTTCTCTTCATGTCAGCTTCACTCTTAAGCTCTTCCCACTTGGCTAGCAAACTGGCTCCAGCAATTTGTTTTATATCCTTATCCTCTGATTATGAAAGGAAGGGTAGAAAAACGTAAAAAAAAATTTGATACCAACATTGCATACCATAATGCAAGAGCCTTGAGATTTACTCCAATTGGACTGTTTCAGTCACTTGGCCACTCTTAACCAATGGGAAGCTGAATGGCTTGAGCCAACCAGGGGCCATTCCATCGGTGGTATGTGGGAATGAATGGCAGACCTCTAATTACAAACAGTGTAACACTGAAAAGGGGTAAGTGTATTCTGGTTGACTACTACCAATATTCATTACTCATGGCTATCTGGCTTTTAAAGATAGCATATATTATTTATATGTTTCTATTTGAAGAATCTAAAGCTTCATGAGAACAGAAATCTTCTCTGTATTAGTCATTTCACTCATAGTGCTGTGCCTGGCATTCAATAAATATTTGATGAATGAATGAATGAATACATCGTGTTTATCCTAAACCTCTGAGACCTTCCAGCATAATGTCCCAAACATCCAGAGCATGAATACTTCATTTGAGATGCTTGGACTTAAAACTTCACAGCTGGTAAGAGAATGGCCAAAACCCGAACTCAGGCTTGCTGGCTCCACAGACCGTGCATTTCCAACTATTCCAAGCTGCTCTGATGTGTTAAAATAAACCCTCAGAGTTTTAGCACAGCTGTGTTCAGAATCCATGTAGGAAATACATAACACATTCTGGCAGCTAGTGTCCAAATAGTAATTTAGAAGATTAACAAGAGCCTAAAACTGGCATAAACTGGTTATTGCTTTTCTGATCTGGAGCTATCAACATGCTCCAAGTTAAAATAATATCCTGCCTGGTATAGGATATGAAAGAATGGGATTGAGCAGTTGCTGGTCTAGCTTCTCATTTTGCTATGGCAATGATAAAAAACACATCTGTAGAAAAGAAACTCTTTTAATCTGACGGTCTAGTAGAGAGATCTAACCAACAGAGAAAAGAACAAGCATTAACTGATTGCTCACTGTGAGTAGGGTACTGCATCCATTCATTCACACCTTCTCATTGGTATCCATTCATTGAATTTTTCTGAGTACCTTCTGTGTGGCAGGCATCATGCTAGGGGCCAGAGGTACAGCATGTAGCACAGGCTAGGAAGACATGGTAGAGCATTAACTGAGATAACAATTCTAAAGTCACAAAGATTTGAGTTCAAAATTCCACCTTTGCTGTAGCCTGGTAACTTATCTGTGTCTCATTTTCTACATTTCATGAAATGGTTCTTTATCTCACGTACAGTTCTCTTGGGAGGCTTAAGTGAGATAATGTAATTGTTGCACTTGCTGTGTCCAGTATAGTGTCTGGCATGTAGTATTAATAGTTATTCAATTAAATGTCACTTAGATTACCAATTGCTTACAATAAAGTAAACAAGCATAAGTCTTGACGACAACTTTCCTCAAAATTCTCTAAGTGTTATTTTTCCCATTTTAAAAACAAGGAAATTGGGAATTTCAATAGTTCATTCAGGCCTCAGTGAGTCAATCCAAAGACATATGAGGCTGAAGCCCATGTTCTCACCAATTATCTGGATGAGAAATTGAGAAACAGGGGTTCTAGTCCTGATTTTAGACAAGCGGTTCCCAACCCTAGAGAAAAAAATTTTATAAAGCTCCACATGCCAGGACCTGCTCCAACTCACTTAGGTCAGAGTATGAGGATCAAGTCCTGGACATAAGATATTTCCACAATTTCCCCAGGAGATTCTGAGAAACAGCCTAGTCTGAGAACCACTGCTTAAGACTCTGTTAGCCTCAGTAGTCTGATCTTTCCACATATGGCAGCTATCGCCAGAACAAGACCACTGCTGGTAGACCACCGCTGCACCCCAGTGGAGGGTATCTCCAGGGCTTTCCTCCACTGGGGTGCATGGTCCCCACTGCATACTTTGGGGAAAGACCAGCACGTGTGCTGCTCCCTTTGCTGAAGGCCTTTCCCCCAGGGTTATGAGACACACTAGCGTATCCTCACAGCACCTCTGGCACTGCCTAAGCGCTATGCAGGACAGTGGTGAATCCAGCCTTGGTCCTCAATGTTGAATTAACTGATCAACCCCATCCCGCACACACAAAGGAAGGAGCAGCTTGGGAAATATCCCAAACAAATGCAGCTGTTCTTTGTTTCTGGAGAGGATGCCAAAAACATTTTGTTCCTTGGGGTTCAAGAATGAAAATGTGTGCATAGCTATAAAAACAAACAAACCCACAGAGATTTTGGTCCTACTAACCAATATGTCATACAGACACTTAGTTAAACTTACTAAATAATACTCTATATTCTGGTCCATACTCCACCATGGACTTCACGTTGAGACGTTCCACAAGGGGAAGAAGAATAGTTCATCAGGTAGCAGATGCCCTGTGGGACACCTCAGCTTCTCAGAGGTCTAAGTTCCAGCAGCTCCTTACACTGGGATTTCAGGAGCTCATTCCAGAGTCTGGTCCACATTAACCTAAGCTGCCTACTCTCTGATCTGCTCCTCATAATAATTCTGTGTGATAATGTTCAGGTATCACTATCCCCATTTTACAGAGTTGGAAACAGCCTTAGGAAGGTTCACTGACTTGTGCAAGGGGTAAAGAATGCGTAACCTACATGCAAGCATACATTTACTGAGTATGCTGAGTATGGTATTCAACTGAGTCAGAAGGGAATTTTGCTACTCAGGACATTCTAGGCTAGAAGCCACCCAACCAATCAGCCAAACAAAAGCAGATTTTGATGATTTGTTACTGACACATGATAGCTTTAACTATTCACCCCTCTCTGGGATCCAAGGAGAATGACCATGAGGCTGGCAGGTAGGACCGAGACCTTGGTTGGCTCTGCTCTTACAGCTTGTTACCCACCCCTGCCTCAAGCGGAGATAGAGCTGAGCCTGCAGGTGTCCAGAGCCTGGTATAGGCACACAGGCCCACGATGGTCAATTACAGAAGTGATTTTCAACCGGTGTATCATGGCACACTGGCGTGTTGTAAGAGAACCTTACGTGTGTCACAAAAATTTTTAAACACCATTAATTAAATTATTTTCAAAAGAAGTTCAAAGTACACTAAGTATATTCTTTTTTTTTTTTTTAAGCAATATAATTTAAGTGTGCCACAGAAGTTTAACTATAGGTTCAAGAGATAAAAAAGGTTGAAAAACACTGAATTAGAGGCTGAGACCTCATGAAAGGGCAGCTAAGGAAGAGCGATTCTAGGTATGAACAGGTGTGAGAACTCTCTAGGCCAACATTGTTCACATGGGTAAAAGTTTTCTAGTAGTTATGTTTTGAAGAGTCAAAATAAACTGGTGAGATTAACTTTAATAGTGTATTTAACCATATATATTTAAAGTATTTCAATATGTAACAAAATTTGGTAGATAGCTCATATTCCTTTTTTTCTTGGTACTAAGTCTTCAAAATCTTGTGTGCATTTTATACTTATCAGCATATCTCAGTTCAAACTACCACATTTCAAGTGCTCAGTAGCTATATGTGGTTAGTATCTTATTGCAACAGTCCCCAACATCTTTTGGCAGTAGAGACTAGTTTCAATTTTTCCATGTGTCTAGGGTGGGAATTTTTTGGAGATGATTCAAGTGCATTACATCTCCTCCTCAGGTCTTCAGGCATAGAGTGTCCTAAGGAGCTAGATTCCTCACAGGCACAGCTCACAGCAGGGTTGGTGCTCCTATGAGAATCTAATGCTGCTGCTGATCTGTCAGGAGGTGGAGCTCAGGCAGTGATGGGAGTGATGGGGAGCAGCTATAAATGCGGAGGAAGCTTTGCTTACCTGCCTGTCTCTCACTTCCTACTGTGTAGCCTGGTCCCTAACAGGCCATAAACTGGTACTGGTATACAGACCAGATCATTGTAACACAACTATGAGAGTTAATGTTTATAAATATATAACGGACATACAATTTGCTTATGGTTTCTCATTATTTAGGGTTTAACTTTCTGCAAGCTAGTTTCTGATTTAAAGTGAAGAATAAAGTTTTGGTTGGTAAGGCAGTAGCGTTTTCGTTGGGCACTGTTATAACATTTTCAAAACCTGTGTTTGGCTCTAGGAGAACACGGGTGAGTAGAAAGAAAGTAGATGTGGAGCCCTGGAATTCCAAGTGGAGATGTTTAAGAAAAGGACAACTATTCATCTGTCTGAAATACTGAGGGTGCAGTTCTAATTATGAGCTCTTGAGGATGCAGGGAGGGAGATTGAAAAAATGGAGATCTAGAGTTAAAAATCAGTAAGTATCTGAGCCCCTCCTGTGAGGTATACAACTCCTATGTATTGTGTGTGATATAAGAAACATATATACATGCAAGATAGAATTTTAAGAATTTAGTAGACTTACATATTAAAGAACTTCCTTTGGATTGGTTCCTCCAAGGTTTTCTACTAACAGAAGGATTGGGGTTTAAGTTGTTTATTTAGGCTAGGTGCCAATAGCTTAGCGGCTAGGACACCGGCCACATACACAGGGGCTGGCGGGTTTGAACCTGGCCCAGGCCTGCTAGACAACAATGACAACTACAATAAAAAAATAGCCAGGAGTTGTGGCAGGCACCTGTAGCTCCAACTACTTGGGAGGCTGAGGCAAGAGAATTGCTTAAGCCCAAGAGTTTGAGGTTGCTGTGAGCTGTGATGCCACACTACTCTACTGAGGGTGATATAGACTATGTCTCAAAAAAAAAAAAGTTGTTTATTTGGGAAGTGATCTCAGGAAATGTGATAAAGGAGTGGAGACCGAGAGAGTGAGGGGAGATACATCAAACCCAGATGCATAATGAGCAGGGGTGGGGAGTGTTACTGCTATGGGCACTGGGGATCTACTTAGACACCCAGTGGAACATGCCTCGGAATCAACTCAGTGAGGGGTGAGGGAGCTGGGGCATTTATCCTTCACCACCCACTCACTGATTAAGGGGTCTCAACTGGAGTGTAAACTCCCAACACTTTTGCCTTGCCCTGCATTTGAATTGGCTCTTGCTACCAGAAAATGCCCTGAGGAAGAGAAGAAATAGACAGGAAGCCTTGGGTGTGCATGGGAATTATCACAGGCTGTTCTAGATCAAGCCAAGAAGATATGACATGAGCTCCTACATTGTCTACAACACTGATTAACAGTCCTAAGTCCTTATCATGGTACCAGACATTGTTTTAAGCACCTCATATGTGTTAACTCACTTAGTCCTTATGGCAAGTCTATAAAGTGGGTACCTAACACTAAAAAAGAAGGAATTGTAGTAAGGAGAGGTTATGTGATTTTCTCAAGGTCATGCAATTAGAGACAGAATCAGACTATGCTATTGAAATGTCCTATTTGGACCTAAAAGAGAAAAAGACTCGGACCCGTACTGATGCAAATAGTTGGTGATTTTTATTCGCACCTGCACAGGGGGGCCGTTGCACTGAGACAAGCGGCCCCTCCTATGCGGAGTTTTTTGTCTTTTATACC
>CAUYQV010039555.1:0-14423 GCA_963574575.1 Galagoides demidoff | reverse complement strand
GGTCCCAGCTACTTGGGAGGCGGAGGCAGGAGACTCGCTTGAGCCCAGGAGTTGGAGGTTGCTATGAGCTGTGATGCCATGGCACTCTACCCAGGGGGACAGCTTGAGGCTCCGTCTCAAAAAAAAAAAAAAAAAAAGATCTTCTGATTATCCTGGGACTTAAATCATGGACATCATGGCCATGCTTACAATTGGAGAAAAATTTACTACCAAGCAAAAGTAGCAAAATACAGTTAATGATATTTTAATCTTTCTCCAGGGCACTGTGGCAAACGTGTGTCCATCACGCATGTATCATAGTTAAGCATACTATAAGCATACGGCCATCTTCTACCATTTCTTGTTGAAGTAAAGCAACACCTTCCACTCTGGGACTTAGAAAGTTTGAAGTCATTTGTATCATCTTCTCTCACTTCCATCTCATATTTCACTTCTTTAACAATTATAATAATTATGTTTATATAGAAAGGATCCTAAAACTTGCTTAGCCCATCTCCACTGGAAAATTGGACTCAAATTATCTTTCACTTACATTGTGAACTTGCCTCTTAACTTTCACTGGTTTAAATGCATTCTCTCTGCCAATAATTGCCTTTCCAATTTGTTCCTTAAACTTTATCTAAAGCGAACTTCTGAAAACTTGAATCTAGGCCGTCCTGTCTGAAGCTTTGCTGCTAGAGTGAAGACAGAATCCCATTACTTGATCTGCGGACTCCTGTCTCCATGTCGTCTACCACCAGGTCCTGCCTAATCAGACTGCCTCTTTCCCCTTCTCTTTTGCACTGGGACTCCTCCATTTATTGTATGTCTTTGGAATTCCTTTCCATCATTCCTTCACTTAGCTCATTTCTGTGAATTCTTGTGTTCTCAGCTCAGCTCACTTCCTCCGGCAAGCCTGCCTTGATCACCGTTCTGGGTCAAATCTCCCAGCTGAGCTGCTCATCCTTCCCTCCCGAGAATTTGTCAGGGGACCACAGTATATACCACATGGCCACAAATTAGGCAATCAATAAATATGTCTAAATACATAATTATCCACTAACATGTTAGACATCCCTAGATGATGAATTTTTACTTTATTTTTATAGTTCTATGTATATCTTCTGTTTCCTAAAATTTTAAAATAAAACTAAAAAAGTAGTTTTTTAAGATGTTAGGTCACTTTGCTTTTCTAATTGTGTTCTTGTTCAAAATACCTGTTTATTATACGAATATTTCTATTTTTAACATGAATTACAATAGTTAGTGCTGCTTTATAATCTTGATTTTATTTATGAGTATACAAAGTTCTGCTGTTTTAACTGTACAAAATGTTAATTTCTCGTTCAGTAGTTACTCAGACTAGTCTGGGGAATAATCCTACAGTTCACATAAAAAAAAGGAAACTGCGCTTTGTCCTGTCAATGGAGCGACCGTGTCCTAATTCTTACCCTAACTAGACTGCAAGTTTCTCTGTCAGCCAGCATGCATTTAATATGTTCTTACCTCCAAAGAGCCAGGAGAATTCCAGACTTTAAGTAGGTAGTCAATAAATAATTTACTCTATTTTTCTTCCCACGTCCACGCTCCCTGAGCTGCTTTTGATTACTTGTCTGCCATCCTGCCATTTCTGCAGCAACCTTCGGTGCCAGTTCACTGAACCAGAATATTTAAATGTTTCCGTATAGCATTTATTTTATGCCTGCCCTGGCTTTTACAGCACATAAGAATTCAATACGATCAGAAGAGTATTTGGTGGATTAAATATGAGAGCACTTACTTTAGATTCTCTTACAGAATATTTACTTTTTTTTTATTTATATACACATATTAAAATGCCATAAATATAAAGTGAGAGTTCTTCAAACTTTCAAATAACATAGAAAACATGTAAGCAGGACAAAGGAAATTAATAACAATACACATATTTGGTCTCTCCCAGATAACTGCTTTTGATGAACCGTTCTTTGTCATTTTTATCCCTCTTTTCACATCCCACTCCTGATTGATGGTGCAAAGGTGAATTTACTCTTTCTGCTCAGTCAAAATGCTGAACAAAAGAGATAGCAAACTTCTTATTAGAATGATTAAGGGAAACACTGGCGACAGGCTGCTTACAATTTTTATTAAAGCCAGCACCCGCCCTTTCCCTGAGCCAGGGAAGCAGCAGGAAGCAGGACTAGAAGGTCCCAGGCCTTCCCGGCCCTCCCAGGCATCCAAGGCTGAGGAACCGAGTTCCCCCCTGCTCATTCCCTGCCTGATGAGGAGGTGGGAGGACTCACTGGCCAAGCATTGTCGCGGGGAAGGCCGAGGTGTGGATCCCACAGTCTCCTGCTTTCCCCTTCTTTCTAGTACAGATTTTGAAATGAAAGGAGTAGTAAAAATATTTACCTTGATCCAAAATGAAAAATTTATTATACCCAATATTATGGAGATAGCTTGAGTAGCTCAAAAATGTCAACCGTGGACCTTTGCTTATACTGCTGTGGGGTGGCCGATAAACATTATTTAGGGCAGAATGTTTTTGGAGGTTATGATGACATGGTCAGATAATAGCTTTTAATCACTTAGTGATATGTAGATTATATAGATATTTCAAAGTCCTTACATCTTTTCAATCTCATCAGAATCCGAGGTCACGCAACTGAAATTTAGAAGAGCCAGAATTAAAACCCCAGCCTTCTGACGTGGGTCCAGTAAGGATTCCGCTGTGGAATGTGAATCTTTGTTCTCTTTCCTCTCTCTTACAACTACATTATTTAAATTTAGAGTTGCTATCATGGTTGAAGCTGAGGGAAAAATGAAGGTTGAAAACGTCATTCTTTAAACCCAAATCCTGAGCCTCCAGATGGTGGGCTGGCCGCTGAATTGGCCCGATCTCTCTATCTTTGCCTTTTCTGAGTTCAGGTTTACATGTAAAATGGAGTCATAGCCTCTCATGCCTAAATCATAAGCTTCATTTGAAATCTGATACCAAATAACATATAATACTTTATTATCTCTAATGAGAAAAATAGATACAACGTAGGGGCTTATTTTAATTATAATGTTCAAAGGAGAGTTCTATGACAGTTATAATTTCACTCACTAGGTAAAATTCTCAATGCTGAATAAAATGTGAGTGATTCTTTCCTTTGCAGGAAAGGGAACACTCAAGACAACAAAAAAAGTATGTCCCGTGCATAAAATTTGCTCTAACTACTGCAGCTCAGTACTTCTCGCCATCCTGACAGTTGTCTTCCTTGCTGCAGAGTTTTGTCTGTTGTCGTAGTTGGCTGTGGGTGGCTACAATCTTTCCTAACTTGAAAAGAAGAGGTAGGAATAAATTTTCTCTTTGCCTTTTACCTTCCTTTCCTGGGTTGTAACTATTATTTGGAACAAAATTCATTCGCATGTATTTCTCTACGTATTAGCAGGGGAGGAGTTTCTCTGGGAAGAAGACTAAGCAACTTGTGATTTCTTTACCTTTGCAGTGAGTTTCATTGTGTGAGTGGCCCTGTGAAGAGTAGGGATTTGAAGTTCGGATAATGCAAAAAAAAGAACAGAAAATAGTCTTGGATGAGACTGTCAACCATGGGCACAGAGGCCCAGGACACATTATGAGGAATCACACTCAGGGAAATTGCCACCACGTGCAGGAATTGATTTCTTGTTTTCTCCTATAGGAAGATTTGGAGGCAGCAGAGAGGGGGGATATGAACACTGAATGGGGACGGAATGGAGACGTTTTGAGTAGATGTAATTAAATATAATTCTGCTAAATTATATCTACATCACCATGGAATTAGGAGATGTTTAAAGTGGATTATTTTGCCAAATGACTGAATTCCCATCATAAATGGAG
Organism: Galagoides demidoff; assembly: GCA_963574575.1. Taxonomy (NCBI): domain Eukaryota; kingdom Metazoa; phylum Chordata; class Mammalia; order Primates; family Galagidae; genus Galagoides; species Galagoides demidoff. Next base: position 10,600 of record CAUYQV010039555.1, on the reverse strand, counting down.
TCCATTCAGTCTGATTTGAAATATCAGGAACTAAGTAGTTATTTTAATAATGAACCTGGAGATGAGAATTGAACTTTATTTTCAAATATTCTAATGTTTATTCTCGTGTGTTGCTAGGACAAGTGATAAGTCTTACTCACGTATGTGTAAGGGTACTTTAAAGAAAGGAGAAGATACTTCGTGTAATTATCTAGAGAAATTTTCTAAAAAACGTTAAGTTATTTAAAGAATGTAAATGAATTGTGTAACACTTTAATTCTATCAGGAGATCACTCATCGATTTGATTCAAATTGTTTGGATTTTCTGCTTTTTTTTTTTTTTTTTTTTTTTGTGAAGGAGCCTCAAGCTATCCCACTGGGTAGTGTGCCAAGGCATCACAGCTCACAGCAACCTCCAACTCCTGGGCTCAAGCAAGTAGCTTGGGACCACAGGCGCCCGCCACAGCGCCCGGCCATTTTTTGGTTGTAGCCATCATTGTTGTTTGGCGGCCCGGGCTGGGGATTTGATCCTGCCACCTTAGGTGTACGTGGCTGGCACCTTAACTGATTGAGCCACAGGCGCCCAGCCGATTTTCTGTTTTTCATTTAAAGTATCATATGATTAACATAGTAATAACGAAAAGAGGATTTTTTAAGTTGTACTTTTCATCTGTCATTTTTAGAGTAATTCAAGTTTAAAGGTTGGCATATGTATGTCTTTGTTGAAATTCTTTAAAATAGCTGAGTAGGAATTTTACGGCCTCTTAACTCCTCTCCTTGGTGCGAACCCTGCTGCTTTTCCCCCAACCTTCCTGTGCTACAAGAATTATCTTTCCACGAATTAGATTAGGTCACAGTCCTGCGTCAGACCACTCAGTAACTTCTCCCTGCTCACACAGTAAATCTCAACGAAGTCTGAGATATTTGTGTTTTGGACTAACAGACACGTCTATTCATTTTTCTTTCACTCCCTGTCCCATCAATACCGCACCGTATGCAATCACTACTTTTTTTCAAGCTTTCATATATACTTCTCCTGAAATAACTTTTCTCTATTTTTCCCTGAAATAACTTTCCCTCTTTTCCCTATAAAGTCTGTTCCATCTTTCCAGAACAACTGTGTTCACTGTTAACATTCTCCCTTTCTGTACAACCACCTGTGTCCTTAGGACTTACTCACGATGTGGCTCTTATCACACTGCGTATGAACATACTGGTGCGGGAAGTCACCGTCTAGATTACGAACTTTGGGAAACAAAGTGCTTGTTTGTTTTTGTATCTCCAGTCCCCACCCTCCGGTCCCCACCCTCACTCTCCCTCATATGCAATATTTAGGAAACGTGGTTTACCAAAAATAGAATAGATCTGGAGTAAGCTAGACTCAAAAGCTAGGCTGATTTTACATGTCGATGTTTCCCAGAATTTACTTTGGAAGGTAGCTGAGAATAGGCAGAGTTTAATTTGCAAAAGACCAACATTCTCTGCATAGCCTAGACGTTTTCTGCAATAACCTCTTTTCTCTAGAAACTTGCTATGTCAAAGATGAAGGGTTTGTTTGGCTGGAACTGGGATGATGATGAAAGAAATTCAGGAAAACAAGGCAGTGTCCTTCTCAATTTCAATGTTAAAAATAGTCAATTAAAATAACTATTCCAAGCTTCCTTCAGTGACAGACAATTTATGTTCCCACATACCATAAAAACCAGGAGAAAGTGGCAAGTCCCATCCTTTGACCTGGATCACTTCTGACTGTCTGTTAGTGTGGTCTTGTCAGGCAGCTATTTGGGAAAGGTTTCTGATTATACAGTTTGTTTCATATTTCATAAGATGATCATTTTAAATTACAGGTATAATGCCATTCTTATTTCTTATTCAGGATTTGGTTTAATATTTTCACGTAGATTTTTCTTATTTTTTAATATTGTTTGTTAAATTAAAATTAAATGTCAAAAACACACTTAGTAAGAGATAGCCAAAGCCTTTTTTTGTATTTCTGCAAATCAGTCATGACATAATGCCAGTAGCACACTGGTTACAGCACCAGCCACATACATCAAGGCTGGTGGGTTCAAACCTGGCTTAGGCCAGCTAAACAACAATGACAACTGCAACAAAAAATAACTGGGCATTGTGGTGGGCACCTGTAGTCCCAGCTACCTGGGAGGCTGAGGCAAGAGAAACACTTAAGCCTAGGAGTTTGAAGTTGCTGTGAGCTGTGATGCCACAGCACTCTACCCAAAGAGACATAGTGTGACTCTGTCTCAAAACAATAATAATAACATCTGTATCAGTCAGGTTTATCTGTACCAATCAATACTTTCAATCAAAATATATGGTATAAATTCTAAAATGTTTCCATATTTTTACCTTAATTTTGTCATTAAATTCCTAGTTTTCAGGAACCTCTTATCAGCCTTTCTTAATGGCAAGTGAAATTTTCTAAAGAAATGGTCTTAATTAAATCATTTGGAGAACAAAGTGAACATGAATATTAGCTGGTATTCCCCAGCACTGGTAGAAATCCTGCATCATAAATACAGAAAAATGTGTTGTATTTTCCTATCATATCGTCATCATTTATAATAAAAAGTCAATTTGCCAAGGAGGCTTATGCTTTGTTTGTATCAGGAAGACCTTGTCTATCAACTACCATGTTTCCCCCAAAATAAGACACTGTCTTATATTTATTTTTTCTCAAGAAGACACACTAGGGCTTATTTTCAGGGGACATATTATTTTTATTAAGTATAATACAACAATCGACATTTATTCAAATACAGTTAAGTCGTCATCTTCTGGAACCTGACGGGGGAGCCGACCTTGTTGGTGGGGCTGGCACTAGTAATGCGTGAACTCCTTTCCCCTAGCTGTTCGCACGTGTGCAATAGGATGCCTGTGACCCCGGTTTCCACACATGCACCCGGGCAATTGCGAATGGCTCGGAGAAAGGAGCTATGGCAGGTAACAGGTATTCCCATCTTCCTTATTGCTCTGCCCCAAATGCAGACCTATCACTAGGTCTTATTATCAGGGTAGGGCTTATATTTAACAAATGCATAGAAGTCCTGCTGGGCTTATTTTTTGGGTAGGTCTTATTTTTGGGGAAACATGGTAGCAAAATAGTTAAGAAATATAAATAATATCAACACAAAAGTGAGAGCACTAGTTGATGAATCTGGAAATGAAAGGCAAAGAAGACTTTGTCAACCACTTACAGTTAAAAACAAAAACAACATACACAGCTTGTTTGAGACTTGCAAATGCTGCTCTAGCTTCAGAAGTTTCAATTACCTTTTAAGTAACTACCGAGCACAGTAGCCCCTATTCCCAAGGACCTTCTAACGAATACATGAAAAGATAACCAAATACACCAACTCAATTGATGTGTCAAATAGAGGAGTTTTGAGGAAGCAGAATTCACTTATAATTAGGATGATTTGGGGCCATTTACAAGGTAAGACTTGCCTGGCAAATGAGGTGACAGAAGGTATTCCTGAATTGCCATAAGGAGAATTAAGGTAAAGCTACAAACCGGAAAATTTTAAGGAACGCCTAGAACTGCTACAGTAAAATAGTTTCACTTTAAGAGATCAGAATCCACTGTGGTTTTAGTAGCCAGGCAAAAAGCAAATGGAGTCAACAGGGACTTAATCATAAATTTCTAATTAAAAACACAATGACTGACCTGTTATGTTTCACTGTCAAATTATTTTTTTTCTAGAACATTCTCCCTAACTATTAATAGGATAGAGAAGGGGAAATTACTAATGTGATTGCTTTGAAAGGTGCACACACACACGCACACACACAAACACACACAGATACACAAATACACACAAATAACTAGCATGAAAGAAACAAGGAAAGAATCTTTCCTTATTACATTAAAGTAATTCTACCTTTAAAAGCAATTATACTTTTTTTTAATGTTTTACTTTTTAATATAAATAACTTTTTCACTGTGAAGTGAAGTTATAGTTGAGCTTGGATTTGCAGGTAAAACAGACACTTTCAGATTCTCTTTGAATGATCAACTGTAATGTGCCGTAGACTGGGTTGAACTGTTAATAGCAGAGTCTCTGGCTCTGCTTTGCCAATAACCTGATTTAATAACATTAAGCGAGAATATGCAGAAAAACAGAGATGTGGTAAAAGAAAAAGTATGTTTTTTTCTTCAAATACTTCCGAATAAAGCTCTTCCCACGGACTTATCCACGTCTGCGGAGAACCAGGGCTGCCCGCCACTGGTGGTCTCCTTTGATACTTAGAACTACTCAGAATACCTCATTCAATTCATGAGATGACTTCATTTCAAAAATCATGCTTTTTACAGACAACTGAAAGCAGAGAAGTCCGGAATTGGCTTTACAAAGGGATGAAATAGTTTATGCAAAAATAGCTCAAAAAGAATGCCAGACTTTTTGGATTGCGTGACGTGAGGATCTTCCTAGGTCACTGCGGATCCACATGTGAGAAACTTCAGCAAATGGTCTCAAGTTACAATTCTTCGCTATGTAATGATCCTTTATTAAGGCAAATCAAGGGACGTTTTACTCAGCACGGTCTGTGTACAGCACTGCCTCACGCGTGCTCGGGCTGGGTCCGTGTTCTCTATGGCCTCTTCACAACAGATCACACTTACCCTGTGTGCGTTTGTTTCCATTCCAGAGTGGATTTGGTGTTGTGTGAGTTGTCGGGCTGTAAAATCCTGCAACATACAGAGAACAGTACACTGCCGTTACAATTTCCTTCCAAGATCACAAAACTGCTTTGATGTTGTAGTCACCGAGAGAACCCCCACCGTTTCTACAATCGGGTCTGATTAAACAAACAGGCTGCGTGTTTGTAATTAAGCATGTGCGCAAACACAAAGTATCCACTACCTATATGCTCCTTGTGAGTCTGTTAACATCTCAAATGTCTCCGAGATCCTCTGCCCTTTTAACTAACAATAAAGCCACCTGTCTCCCCAGGGAAGGTGGGGTGTCTGAAATAGCTAAATGTTTGCTCTCAGGCTAAATGCCTCTCCTGCTGGCTGGTGTAGCTATTGATTGTGCTTTAAGCTGATGACTGCTCTGCCCTGAGACTTCTCCCAAGGACTGTGATCTATATAACATTTATTCAGCAGATCCCAGGCCCCCAGCCCTTGGACTTTTCTGAGTGGCTTTTGACTGATTGGCTTTGAGTTCCTTTCAAGAAATAACTAGGGTGGAGGCATACAGGGCAGTAATCCCTTCGCTGGTTTAAATGTCCTTCCCATCCCTTTATGCAACCGCTCTCCTAAAGTGAGTGATGCAATGCCCTTAAAACATACGTCCTTTACAATTATAAGGCTTGAGCAGTCGCAACTGATTTCACACACAAAAGAATGCGAACTTCCAGTGAGAAATCCCATGATTTCCAGTATGAACATGGAAGAGGAACATAATAACTGATTTCTTTTTTGCATACTATACAAAAGCATAAAATAGGAACAAAACTATATTTCCCTGCAATTTGAAACGTCAATCACAGGCTGTGTGCCTCTCCCAGAAGGGACGTGAAGTGCAAAGGAAGCCTTGAAAGGAAAAGAGATCAGGATGACCGAGCAGCTGCCCAGGAAAGGCCAGGAAAATGCACCTCAGGAAGGCACAAAACGGATGGGGAACTGGGACAAGGATTCATTATTTGCCTCACATGAGAGTTGTAGGATCCAGAAGGACTAGGCAGAGATCAATCAGAAGCTGCTTCGGAAGAAGCTACAGCAAAGACTCACAGAGGACGTCACACAAGCCAGGGATGCAGATTTAGAAAAGGCAACAGATCATTCAATCCGTGAGCGAAACTCCTACAAATGAGTAGGACTGGAAATACGACTCAATCCTTGCTGGGCAATATAGAAGTTAAAAAGAATCAGTACATAAATACTAAGCAATTCTTGCTAGAAAAATGACACTGCCAAACAGAAAATTGAAGAGGTTTTATCAAAATCTCAAAAGACCCAAAATATAATTCTGAAAAAAAAAAGATTAATAATAACTTAATACTTAAGAACTTAATAATTAATAAGAACTTAATAATTTATTAAGTTCTTTGAAAAACATCTATTCATATTTCGAAAAGGGATTTCATTTAAGAAACATGTAAAAACGTGATAGGATACTTCTTAGGATAGTGTGCATAAAACAGGCCTTAATAACATATATGCATTTATAATCACGAACGCTCAGGTAGCTAACGACAGTCACACGGGTATAACATTCAGGAGCAGATGAACCATATTCATAAAGGAATCAGTCAAAACATGAAACGTATGAATGCACATCGGTGTGGTGGGTCATTCTGTGCACCCAGGTGTGTAACTGCAATCATCTGAAACACTGTGACAGACGACCTGAGCTTTTTGATGAAATCAGTCAGAAACCAGGGACTGACGATTGCCTATGCAGTTGCCCAAAGAGCTAAGGTATCAAGACATATTACCTTTCACAAAGGCAGGTGTAAGCCAAGACATCTCCGTATTTATTAAGGAAGTTTAAATATTGTACATTGAAAACTAGGGAAGCTGATGATTTAACTCAGTCTGAGGCTAAAAGCCTTAGGACCCAGGGAGTTCAAAGACCCGTGAGCCTGCGATTCTGACGTCTAAGGTGGCAGAAGAAAAATCTGTCCCAACTTTCAGAAAGACAAACTTGCCTCTGTATCTGTTCTCTCCTGGCTCCTGGCAGATTAAATGGTGTCTGCTGACACTGAGGGCTGCTCTTTCTCACCTAGTCACTGCAGTTTTCATCCCAGTCTCCTCTGGACTAAGTACCCACACAGACACGGCCAAAGTCATGCTTCCCTAGGTTTCTGAGTATTCTTTAATTTGTCAAAGGGATACCTGAAATTAAGTACATGAGTCTACCCCTTGTCAACTTGGCATCCATGAGTATTTCCTTAAACCATACTAATTTCCAACTGAGACAATAACAGGGACAGTTCCACTTAACATGATATAAATATCCAATGATTGTGATTTCAGGGGATTTTGTTAATAGATATTAAGATTTTAGATTTAAGGGATTTTCAACTTTTGGGATGTCAACATTCAGTAGTATGGAGTTCAGGAAATTGTGTCATTTGAGACTGGGATTCAAACCCAAAATTCAGACCACACATTTTATCATGACTTTAAAAAGTAACAAAAAAATTGTTTTGGTGAAAGAATAACAAATTTGCAATGCAAGGACTTATGAACACTATGTCAAGGTAACAGTGGTTGTCCGGAACACAGTCTGAGAATGAAAAAGAAAGAATAAAAAAAAAAAACTAGAAAAGGTAGAGGGGAGAATGTGGAAACCAATACGATTAATGCAGCAAAGACAGAGAATGAAAGAAAAAATAGATTAGAAAATGTACACAATAACAGTAGGCGAGAAGATTCAATCCTTATGGAATTGGAGTCTCATGCAAAAACAAAGTACTTAGAGGTATTTAAAATTGGGTGTGACAACGTGTGTAAGGAAAAAAGAGAGACCTTGCATCTGTTGTGTTTACCTGGAAGAATCTGAAATGCATTTTTCTTCATAAAGTATCACAAGAATGGAAAAAAAATAGCCCAGGTACTAAATTCTAATGTGAAACCAGTATATAAACAAACTACGTACTCAAAGAAAAGTAAAACACAAGTAGTCTAGCAAGGAGGAGTGGAGAGAGGGGGAGGGGAGGGAGGAGGAGGAAGGGGGACTGGAGAGATCTCACCTGCAGTGCACACTGTGGGGTGGAGGGTGGAGGAGGGGAGAGAGGGGGAGGGAAGGGAGGAGGAGGAAGGGGGACTGGAGAGATCTCACCTGCAGTGCACACTGTGGGGTGGAGGAGGGGAGAGAGGGGGAGGGGAGGGAGGAGGAGGAAGGGGGACTGGAGAGATCTCACCTGCAGTGGACACTGTGAGGTGGAGGAGGGGGAGGGGAGGGAAGAGGAGGAAGGGGGACTGGAGAGATCTCACCCACTCTGCACACTGTGGGGTGGAGGAGGGGAGAGAGGGGGAGGAGGAAGGGGGACTGGAGAGATCTCACCCACTCTGCACACTGTGAGGGTGTACAGCACACCCTGGGTCAAGGGCTCCACTACAACAGGAACTTTACCTTAGAAAGGAAAACCATGTAATCTAAGTATCTGTGCCCTCATTATCCATCTGAAATTAAAAAAAGAAAAATGTAAATAAATGATACATAAAGGTAAAAAAAATTAAATTACTAGAGAAACATGAAACATTTAATAAAAGCATTACCTTATTTTTTGGACTCTGTGCTCTGGCCCTTGCCAGCCCTTACAGATCTGTGTGTATTATGGTGGTTTCCTCTGCCCAGGTAAGCACTGCTCTCGACCTGATTCTCTACTTACAATTGTATATTCATTCTCGAAAGAAGGCCTAGACTATGTGAGTTTCGGATACACCAGTTCCTTGATCTGTTCACGCACACCTACTAAAGGCATATATTTTTTCATTCCTAATTATCCTGTTGTAAGCAAACTGTTGTGAAAAGCTGTGGGGTAGTTAACAGTCTAATTTTCTAAGGTAGAGATGAGTTTGTCACTTTAGTATAAACCTCAAAGGAAAGGCCAGAGTTTATGAAAATTATTTTCTCTTATTGATTCACATAATAACGGATATTTATTATTTATTTTGACTTTTTGTTTGGGGGGGGGTTAGTATGATGCTGCATATAATTCAGTCATATCATCTTCCTTTGTAAGGTAAAGACCAAGCTGCCTTTCTGTCTTACACCCAGAAAGTGTGCCCTGTACCCCTCCATTGCACCTGTTAGGTGGGAGCTTACAAACCCCCTCTTCCCTCTGCTTCCTCCTCTCTTCACTGAATTGTGGTTTTATCTTAGGTGGCTTCAGTTGTTCATCTATTAGTTTCAAAATGGTATTGAGTAGGGGGGATGCTTGCTTTTCCATTCTTGAGGTACTTAAGAGAATGTTCTCCAAATCCATCTAGGTAGATACAAAAGATGCAAAGTATTCGTATTTTTATGGCTAAATAATATTCCACAGTGTACACACACCACTGTTTATTAATTCATTCATGGGTTGATGGGCACTAGGGTTTTACTTCTTTGCGATTATGAGTTGAATTGCTGTAAATATATAAATTCAAGTTTCCTTATGATAAAGTGACTTTTTTTCTTCTGGATAGATACCCCACAATGGGATTGTGGGATCAAATGGAAGGTCCACGTCTAGCTCTTCGAGGATTCTCCGTGCATTTCTGCAAAGAGGCTGTGTTAGTTTGCAGTCCCTCCAACAGTGCATAGTGTTCCCTTCTCTCCACGCCCATGCCAGCATCTGTAGCTGTGGACCTTGTGATGGGGCTATTCTTAGTGTGTTTGGCTGATATCCTAAGGTGGTTTTGATTGGCATTCTCTGATGATTAGGGAGGATGAGCATTTTCTCTCATGTTCCATGGGCATTTATCTGTCCTCCTGGGAAAACGTTTATTGATGGCAGGCTGTGTGATGCTTTAAGCTGAGCAATTAAGAAAAGATGAGTTAAACTAGCCATGGCCCTGAAATTTATGGAGCTCACCCTCTGGTAGGAGGCGGGAATAAAAGGAATAATTATACAGCTCAGATATTTAATCAGTGTACACATGAATAAAGACAGGCCAGCTCACAGATTATTAAAATTCTTACAGCCCCGTTGGTAGAGTGGATGAGTAGTGCCCACTGAACAGTCTCTGCTCCCACCCCACCCACCTGCCTCCCACTAGCTAAAACAGTCACCCTGGCACAGGGTCAGATTCCCAGCAGCCAGCTCCATTCTGCACGCTTACTTTGATTTTATGGGTTAAGGTGAATAGCACTCAGCTGCCCCCAAGTCCTTTCTGCCTGACTGGCTGTGTCATTGGATTTAAGTGAAGTAAAGGACTACAGACGTCGTATTCCCTGGTCTTCTTCCTCACCTGGGGATGAGGGAGGACGCAGGGGTCATTTGTCAGAGAGGAGCAGCCCTGTGGGGCCACCTGCTAGCACTCCTACTAGCAGTCCAGCCCTGCTAGCCCTCCTCGGCTCGTACACTTACACCCGGAACAGAGCGGGGGACTCATAAAGAAAGATGCCCTGGTCACGGGGAGGAACAGGAACCCAGTGGCCCGTGGTCAGAGCTCGTCTACCCCCAAATGACAGTGGACAGCCATGGCTAGGTAACATTCCCATCACTACTCAGTGGGGAAGTGCGGCTTCCTGGAATATTATCTCTCACAGAGGGAGGTGAGATCACAAGAGCCGTGGGTCTGGTGTTCATGGGGGAAGCCGGGGATGGAGGAAGCAGTGCAGGCTCCATGCACAGAGAGAAAATCCCCAAGGTTTGATTTAGAAGGTGCTAGAATTGGGAATGCTGGTAAAATGGCCCCCTTTAAACCATGTCTGTTAATCTTCACCTCATAGTGCGAGTCTGTTAGACTACATCAAGTGTCTTCCTTCTTCACCAATAGCAAAATGAATTTCTTTTTTTTTTTTCTTTTTTTTGAGACAGTGCCTCAAGCTGTCCCCCTGGGTAGAGTGCCATGGCATCACAGCTCATAGCAACCTCCAACTCCTGGGCTCAAGCGAGTCTCCTGCCTCCGCCTCCCAAGTAGCTGGGACCACAGGCGCTC
>CAUYQV010039552.1:0-15255 GCA_963574575.1 Galagoides demidoff | reverse complement strand
CAGCCATAACAAAAGATGGAGACTTTACATCTTATATGTTTATCTGAATAGAGTTGAAACACATTTTTCTTAGTAAAATATCATAAGAATGGGGAAAAAGTACCAATGTACTCAATACTAATATGAAAACAATATATAAATGACTATAAATCCACATGAAAGAAGAACACAAGTATAGTTTAGCAAGGGGAAAGGGAAGGGGAGGAGGGAGAGTGATCTTACCTAATTTGCACAGTGTAAGGGTGTTCAACACACCTCCTGGGTGAAGGGCTCAGCTCCGACTTGAACTTTACCTTAGAAATTAAAACAGTGAGTAGGGCGTGGACCCCATATACCGAGGGTGGTGGGTTCAAACCTGGCCCTGACCAAACTGCAACAAAAAAATAGCCGGGTGTTGAGGCGGGTGCCTGTAGTTCCAGCTACTCAGGAGGCTGAGGCAAGAGAATCGCCTAAGCCCAAGAGCTGGGAGTTGCTGTGAGCTGTAATGCCACAGCACTCTACTGAGGGTGACAAACTGAGACTCTGTCCCCCCCAAAAAAAAGAAAAGAAAAAAAGAAATTAAAACAATGTAACCTAAACATTGCACCCTCATATTAATCTGAAATTTAAAAAAAGAGCAAAAAAAAAAAATGGTTGTGCGTTTCCCCACTTATTTTTTTCACGGTGGTCACTGGGCTGCTAGTTCCTGGTATCTCTTCTTGGCCCTGTCCTGATGCTTTGGCCTGAAAAGGATCGGGAGCCATCTGCTTCTCATTTCCTGAGGCTGCAGGAAGATCGGGAAGCAAACAAGACACATGCCATGGAACATGGAAACGCTTCCTTTGGAAGGGAGTTAAGCATTTTCACTCAAACAGCTTGATGGAACTGGACTTTGAATGAGAAATGGAGCTCTGCTCTTTGCTACTTTTGGGATTCTACAACCTCATCTCTAAAAGCAGGTATGATACGAAATTGCACAAGTGGGGACTGTCCTTCCACCCTTCTACCTGTGATGTCACCACACACTGAACGTTGGCTGCTCACTTTGAAACTCTCGGCTCTTTCTGTCCGAAGGCCAATTATAATGCTAGATACAACCTAAATCTTGGGTTTTACATCATAGCATGACAGTTGTGGTCAGCATTTCAGCAGCTTCTTGATTCCATTAACTCTATTTCTTTCATCAACTTTTCATTTAGCAGAGTTGCTGGGAAAATGTATAGACTACCCAGAGAAGTTAGACGATGACAAGAAATGTGTTTTTGAAAAGATAATTTTTGTCTCCAGAGAGATTTTCCCCAGTGTGGAGATTTGTGGGATACCTTATTTAGCTGTGTGCGATTGGTGTTTTTGAAGGGTTGCCCATAAATGTCATTCTTCAACCCTGCTGGGGATCGAAAGAATTTGAAAATCTAAACTAGGAGGGCACATGGGGGCCATAATATCAAGTTAGAGCATAGTTGCAGGGCTTCAGGATGTGGCTTTAGGACTGACAGCCAAGGGGACTTGCTAGTACTGGGCCCAATCCCCTAACTCAGGCAGTGCTGGCCATGGTAGCCCTCCAATGGAGGGTGGGTACTCATTTTCTGTGGATGCCTTGATGAAGTCCCACAAACTCAATGCCTTAAAGAAGCAGAAACTTATTGTCTCACAGTTCTGGAGGCTGAAAATATGAGATGGAGAAATTGGTGGGGTCTTCATCCTGTGTAACTGGTAGGGGAGAATGTGTCCTTCTTTGTCCCTTTCTCACTTCTGGTGAGAAGGAAATTTGGACACATTACCCGGATGGACAAGGAGAAGGCCATGCATGTGACAACAGAAACAGAGGTTTGAGTGATGTGGCCACAAGCCAAGGACTGATATATTACATATATAATACAAATATATGTATTTGTAATATATATATTTGTTTCTTTTCTTTATTTCTTTTTTTTCTGAGATGGAGTCTCACTTGGTTGCCCAGTCTGGAGTGCCATGGTATCATAGCTCACAGCAACCTCAAATTCTTGCGCTCAAGAATCCTCTTACTTCAGCTTCCAAATAGCTGGGACTTTAGGCACCCCCAAAATGCCTGGATGGTTTTTCTATTTTTAGTAGAGATGGAGTCTCCCTCCTGTGAAGGTTGGTCTTGAATTCCTGAGCTCATGTGATCCACCCACTTTGGCCTCCCAGAGTGCTAGGATTACAGGTGTGAACCACCACACCTGACCCAAATACATATATTGAAACCTAATCTCTGATATAATAGTATGAGGAGGCACAGCCTTTGGCAAGTGAGTAGGTCCCTCTTGAATGGGATTAGTGCCCTTATAAAAGAGGCTCTTTGGCCCTTCTGTCATGGGAAGTCACAGCAAGAAGGTGCCATCTGTGAAACAAAAGCCCTTATCAGTCACCGACTCTGTCTTGATCTTGGACTTCCCAGCCTCCAGAACTGTGAGCAATACATTTCTGCTGTTTATCTATTATCTAATCTAAGGTATTTGGCTATGTGTGTAGCGGATGGAATGGACTAAGCCACCTGCCATCACTGTATTTTTGTATCCATAGGACATTCAATTTAATACATATGAGTGAGGAGTTATTTTTAAAATTTCTTTCAAATTAATATGAAGGTACATATGACTAGATTACATTGTTTGGCTTTGTAAGGTAAAGTCCAAGTTGAAGTTGTGACCTTCACCCAGAAAACATCCCATTTGCCTGTACATTGTGCCCGTTAGGCAGGAACTTACCAAATTCCCTCCCATGAGGATCCATTTTCAAGGCTTTACTTACATCATGAACTTAAGAAGTATATTTTCTTTCACGTGGGAAGGCTTTGTAGTTTTTCTTGCAGCTCGTATTTCTGGAGAAAAGAACACTGTTTCCCTGACCACTCAGCTCACATCCAGGAGGGTCTTCTCTACCTCCTGTTTCTAATGTCAAAAGTCCTTTTGGAAAGGCCCTCTGGTGGGGCTGTCTTTCTGACTTCTACCTGGCCTCAATCCTCCCACATCACCCTTATCCCACTTAGGAATACCTTGATCAGATCTTTCTATACCTCTACTTAAAAGTTTTTCTTTCAACTTCTCCTTATAAACATTAAAAAAAAAATACCCCTTATATCTCTCTGGAATTGTTCTGAACTTTTAACCCTCTAATTCTCCACCCTGACATTGGATATGAGAATCTGCTTTGGGGAGAGCATTATTGGGGTGCCTGTTTCCTACGGAGTCAGCCTTTATTCATCTGAGCTGGAGTCCCAAGTCTGATAAAGAAGACTGCATTAATCTTTCTTTCATCACAGGTAAGTGTTTACCAGGGAAAGCAGGATCATAAAATCATTGTATGTGGCTCATGAAATAGGACAGTAGCTGCAGAGTCTTCACATCTCATGACTCACAAAAATGACCTCCCAGGTTACAGCTGGAGGTCCTTCATCTGCCCCAGGAGAAGAAAGAGACTCGGCATTTGTGTGGGGTAACTTGGGTTTCTAATTTGGTTTGAAGTGCAAATTTCAAGTTTAAGTGCAAATATATTACATGAAAGGGATAATGCTATGAAAAATTATTATCCATTAAGACTCAGGCATGGATTTGTTTCCAAATGAGACTTGTAGACCCTGGAGCTGGGAGAATAAATCAGAGGACTGGCCTGTGTTGATGGGCCAGTGTGGGTCCTGTCAGGGAGGAGGTGGGGGCAGACTCATGTAGGGGTCCCTGTTGGTTGGGAGGGAACATTAGGGGAGCTCTGGGAGATACTTTAGGAGTGACCAAAAGACAAAAGGAAGGAGAGTAAAAGAAGACCCATGGAAGGGACACCTGACCAAATGTTTCCTTTTCTAAAATGTATGCTTCAACAGACTCTGTGTTACGTGCTCTTAACCAGATATTGATTTGTATGAATGAAAAATTCTTAATACTTGCAGAAAGGAGTGACTAGGAAATTCAGCTTTCATTTAACCTTAGTTTTCATGGCCAGGTGAGATGTCTCATGCTTATAATTCCAGCATTTTAGGAGGCTGAGGAAGAAGGATTACTTGAGGCCCAGAGTTCCAGAAGTCTGAGCCTAGCCTGGATAATACAGCAAGACCCCATCTCTATACAGAATGGAAAAAATTAGCAGGGCATGGTGGCATGGGCCTAAAGTCCCAGTGATGTGGGAGGATCACTTGAGACCAGCAGTATGAATCTGTAGTAAGCTGTGATGACGCCACTGCACTCAAGCTCCAACAACAAGACCAAGTGCCTCTAAAAAAGAAAAAAGTAAAATAACTATAAACAACTTATTTTTCCTGATGCCAATGGGGTGAGGTGGCACTGGGGATGAAAGCAAGCTGATTCTTTATTTTTGAGATTGCTCCATATTGCAGAATAGTCAATAAAATCATCCCAATAAAAGCTAATTTTTAAATGGCTTTAGGATATGTAGTTATTCAAGGAAACATCGTGGTGAGTTGTGTCTGATGAAGCATATAATCCTTTTCATCGCATTATCATTACTTGAATCATTACGGCACCTGCTCCGCCAATCTTGAGGGCCTCGTACCTGGGCTGCTGGGCACACCTGCGTGGACCCCTCTGTGCTCTGTGGACGTGCTGTGCACAGTCAGTGCAGGGTCTAGTTCAGCAGGTCGGGGTAATCTGAGCAGCTCTCTTGTGTTTCTCCCACAATCTGAGGTCACTGCTGCCTGACCAAACAGGCAAGTACAGTTGGCAGAATAAATAATTCTGCCACTAGATCCATCTGGATAAACATTTGCACAATAGCTGATCAAGGCTCTGGGTGTTAACTACCACGTCCAGTGCCGACAATTTACATAACCTGTTCCAGAAGATTCTCCTGGTGAACCTTTCATTTTTTTGTAGTTCACGCTATGACATTACTAGGAAGTGTTGTTGGTGTTTGCAAAATTCAGCTACATGCTTGCATCTACTCATGTTTATTTATAGGGATGCTCTTGGCACCGGGGTAACAGCAGGTTTGGCAGGAGGGGAAATTTTCTGCTGAAGACAACACACCACGGATGCCGTGACTTGAAAGAACTCCATTGATTCTTTCTCTGACTCTACACAGCCAAGAAAGAAGATTTTTTTTTTTTTGAAAACAATAACTTAAAGAACATGGATAAAGTTAATCTTTAACTTGACTCCATTAAAGCCAGGAAATAGAGGTGCAGTTTTAGATCTTGTTGGCTGTTATTCTGTACTTATTTTACTTGTAATCACTTTCCTTCCTCTCCACCCTTTTGCTTTTTTTCCCACAAAGATGGTGCCAGAGGGGGAAGAGTTGGGAACAAGGCTTGATACTGGGATTGTAGTTTCTTATCCTTAACATACCTTTGCCACTGGGTCTGCTCCGACTTTGAATTAAACTCACTTTCATTTGAAAAGTTTGGTCTTTCTGCTACTATTTCTTTTCCCTCTATTGCTCCTTTATTCTTCCAGGTGTATTTAAATCTGGAAATCTCTCAGAGGAGGCTGATATGAATAGTGGGAAGTCTTCCACATTGAGAAAACCCAGAGCTCCCCTAAACCATGACGCAACCTTCCTGCGCGGTGAACCACGGTTCAGCGCTCATTTTAAGATGACTCGTGCATGGCCATTTTCAGAGAAAAAGGCAGTTATTGATTTCATGGGCTCCTATGTAATCGTGACTACTTTCAGGGACTTAACAACGATCAGTTACCCCTTCCCTGATTAATTAAGAGCTTAATCTTCCCACCCATACAAGGTGAACAATAGTGTACTGTTCCAAGCTGCCCTATTACGTTTCCCCAAGACAAAGACCAAAGTGAACGGCGATGGGAAGCTCAGGTCTGTTGCACTGGGTTTCTTGCCTCTGTAGCCAAAAACAGTAGGCACAGCTCAGTATGAACAGATTTTCTTGTTTGCTATGAGCTAGGATAACACCCTTCCCCGCAAAGCCAACATTTAACACATTTTGTCTTTTTGCCTCAAAATCATCACTCTCTTCTGTATTTTTATAAATGGGCAGAGGAAATACAGTGCTCAGCGGAGGGGGAAGAGAACTATAATGTTCCCAACATAATGAAAAGATAAATGTTTGAGGGGCTGGATGTCCCAGTTGCTCTGATATGATCATTATGCACCGCATACAGGTATCAAATAGTGCATTTACCCCCAGTACGTGTGCAAGTCTCACGTAGCAATTTAAAAAACGAAATATCTCAAATACCAAATTTCTGGTTACTTCGGTGAATGCTTTATTTCTCTGCTGCCTTCTTCTAAGGCAGAATTTTACAATACAATATCTCCTATGCTCTTCCCAATGTTGAGGCTCTGGGTGGGGAAGATGGCCACCTTGCTCTTCTCTGCATTAATTGCTATTTCCTTTTTCCTAGAACCCTGGGATCTGAATGTCATGTTGGCCTGACCAGCTACTGTTGCAGCCATCAATAGCCCTTGGGTCACTCCCCATGGCTCACTCTTGGGCTATCCAACAGAACAATTGGCCTCCACTGGGTGACTTAAATATCCACGCACACTGTATAGGAATGGGTCACCCAGGTCCTTTACCTCTTCTCCAAAGATCTCATTGTAGAGATCACCTTAGTCCCTCATTCCACAGTCACATCCTGCAAGAGCTACAAGCTCCAAACCTCCCATGTCAAGCCTCCCAGGCTCCGGCTGCAGCCTCCTTCCTCCGCTGCTCCCTCTCTCCACTGCCAAGTCCTCCATGCTGCTTTGACCACCATTTGTCCTCTCACCCTTTCTCCATCCCTCCTCCCTCTCCTGTCTTTCTTCCCTTCCACACCCCTAGCTTGGATCCCAGCTTCATTCCCTTGGTCCCCCACCCTCTATTCCTCCCCCCATCTTTCCTCATTAGCCTTATCTTGCAAAACCCAAACACCAGTCAAGTCCAATCTCAACCTACCTTGAGCTTAAACCACTTAGTGAGAAACATCAGAGAATACCACACGTCCAGGCTGATGGGTCTCACTTGCATTTCTGCTCACGGGCCTCTAGGAGGCCTCCAGTACACGTGGCAGTCCGACCATGTTTCTCTGGCCCTGACCCATGACTCTGTCCTCTGCTTCCTCTTATGCCATCTTCAGCCAACTGAGGATCTTCCTCCTATTTACCTGAGAAAGCAAAGGTGGTCAGAAGAGGACTTCCACGTGTTCCCTCACTCTATTCCCCACTGACCTGTATCTGGACCAGTACACCACATCTTTCCTTCCATTGCAAAAAGGAAATTGGCCAGGACACTAGAGGCAGAAAATAGCTGGACACCTTGGAAAGCCAAATGGGACAAAGGGATGAGATGTGATGAGCAAATGTTCCAGCAGTGAGGGGGCTGAGAAAGTGTGGATCACAACACCTCTATCTGGGTGAAGAGGAGAGTCCCTCTCATGCACCTACACCCTACCTTGGAGAGTTAAAAGACTACACATTCACCCAAAGGCATGGCATTATCTCAAAGAGATAGCCTAAACCAGAGCTGATCAGGAGTTGAATCTTGTATTAATTAAAAATGTACCAGAATAGTTGGGTACATTGGCTCACACCTGTAGTCCTAGCACTCTGGGAGGCCAAGCAGGTGGATTGCTTGAACTCAGGAGTTAGAGACCAGCCTGAGCAAGAATGAGAACCTGTTTTTACTAAAAATAGAAAAACTATCCAAGTGTAGTGAGCACCGGTAGTCCTAGCTACTTAGGAGGCTGAGGCAAGAGGATGGCTTAAGCCCAAGAGTTTGAGACTGCTGTGAGCTATGATGCCATGTTGCTCTATGAAGGATGACAAAGTGAGACTGTCTCAAAAAAAAGTACCATTATTAGGGACTGAACTGTTTTCAATCAGAAAACAGCATGTTGGAATTCAGGATGTACAAAAATAAAGGAGCTATGGTTTGGGGGCCCACTAGAACAATATTGAGCAGATCCGTCCCACCCTTTCTCACCATCAGCTCTCCTTGGGCCTTGGGTTTCAGTTCTCACTTTGGTGATGGTGATGGTCTGTGATCTGTCTCCCTCTCCCTGCACACTGCTTTCAGCTCTTCCCCCACAGAATGCAACATGAGTGTGCTATTTGTCACTGCTCACAATTCTGGATGCTGGGAAGGCCAAGGTCAAGGGACCAGTAGGGTGACTGTCTGGTGAGGGTCTGCTTTCCTCACAGGCGACACCTTCTGTGTCCTTGTTTGTTGGGAGTGGGCTAGTGGAGTAATCTGGGGCCTGCTTTATAAGGGCACTAATTCCATTTTACAAAGGCTCTGCCTTCATGACCACATCACCTCCTCGTGGTCCCACCTAATGCTACAACCACATCAATGATTAGGTTTCATCATGGGAATCAGGGGGAACACAAGCAGTCAGATCACAGCACTCTTCTTTTGTTCACGATCCCACAAAACCTTCCTTCATGTTCAGTCTGTCACAGCACCTCCTGTCACCTCTTCCTTCTTATTTCATTGTATCATGCTGCGTGCAACACCTCAGGGCACACCTTTCTGTCCCTGAGGGTATACGCTGATCTCCAGACTTCTCTGCCTGCCCTCATATAGCAACTTCCTTCCCCACCCTCATCTTCCAGGTCACCTCCTATCCGTACTTCAAGGTCAATACAGCAGGTTCCCGCCAGGGGCAGGTTCCTATGAATGCCCTGGATGGAGGTAACCATGTTCTCTTTTGGCCCATTGTGGTACCTTCTCAATGTGTATCTATGACAGTGTGTACACTGATTTAGTGGGTCCTTCATTTTTGAGACAGAGTCTCACTCTGTCGCCCTTGGTAGAGTGCCATGGAGTCACAGCTCACAGTAACCTAAAACTCTTGGGCTTAAGTGATTCTCTTGTCTCAGCCTCCCAAGTAGCTGGGACTACAGGCACCTGCCATAACACCTGGCTTTTTTTTTTTTTTTTTAAGCAGGCCAGAGCTGGGTTTGAACCCACAAGCCCTGTTGCATGTGGTCGGCGCTCTCCCCACTGAGCTACGGGCACCACCTATTTGGATCCTTCTTTATGTGTTTTACCGTCTCCCCACCAGAACAGGACCAATCCTGCCTCATTATGGATCCACCAGTGTCCTGTGCAGAGGGCAATGCATATTTACCAAAGGAATACAATTGAAAATGGAATGAATTAGTTAATCAGGCTTTTACTTTTACCTAAGTCTTGGGCTTAGTCACTGATGGAAGAAATGTTAAGTGTAGCCATTTAAAAAAGTGAATGATAAACAAACAAAAATACAATGATCGTTGGGTGTGGCGTCTCACAACTATAATCCTAGCACTGTGGGAGGCCAAGATCATGGAAGGATTTCTTGAGCTCAGGAGTTGGAGACCAGCCTGAGCAAGAGTGAGATCCAGTTGCCTACTAAAAATAGAGAAGTTATCTGGGCATTGTATTGCATGCCTCTGCAGTCTCAGCTACTTGGGAAGCTGAGGCACGAGGATCTCTTGAGCCTAAGAGTTTGAGGTTGCTATGAACTGTGATGATGTCATGGCATTCTACCCCAGGGTAACAGATGAAGACTCTGTATAAAAAAAACAAGAGCGACTTAAATGACATTTTCAAATCAGGTAGCCAACTAGCTTCACCCTGGGTATCAGTAACGCTGTGTAAGTAGAAGTCCTCATTCCCCCCTCCCCCATTTTAACAAAATAGAATTTCGAAACCAAATGATGCTTACCCAGTTTTAAAAATTTGTTTTCAGAAGTAGTAGAATATACAGAGTACTTGATCAGGAGTATTCAATAACCATTGTAAACAATGTCAAAGATTCGATAGCGATGTTTTGCAGCACATTAATAGATAAACAAAAATCAAGAAGCCATCATGCAGACATTGGGATGTATGGATGGAACTGGTAGAAAGAATCAGTTTCATCATTTCAGGGGGTAGCTTGACCCAGGAGGGTATTAGCAGCCTTGCTGTACTTAAAATTCTGTATTTGGCTTTGCCGAGAGTCTGTGTTTCACTATGTTACCAGATGCTTGTTGTAACTCTGTTTCATGTTGTGTCAGAGCTGTGCTGGGAAAATGAACATTCAGAGAGGCAGAGGCTCGTAGCAGACAGTGGACTTCGGTTAAATAAGGAGAATGCTTTTCTCTCCAAACTATGATAAAGTCCTTTTACATGATATTCATCCTGATATTACCTTATTCGCTTCATTGACTATCGAATACTTATGCATATGCTCAAATCTTATAAAGATTGAATCTAGCAGCAGCTATAAATAATTAAACTTATCCTAGCTGGGACTTGCCAGTATAAAGATGTTACAAATTCAAAGTCGTAACGGGGATGGTAGAACAAGTGATTTATCATCGGCAAACTTAACAACTACCAGCTTCTGGGTCTGTGTTTTCACTTGTCTGGTTTGTTGCTGAGTCCTGGGGACCTCTGTGATCACAGAGCCTGGTGGCAGGGGACAGAGAGACACAAGAGGTCAGAGAAACAATCAGAGGGGTTTCTCATAACTGGACCAACCAATGTGTGGGTGACATGGAG
This sequence comes from Galagoides demidoff, assembly GCA_963574575.1. NCBI lineage: Eukaryota > Metazoa > Chordata > Mammalia > Primates > Galagidae > Galagoides > Galagoides demidoff. The sequence continues at coordinate 4,823 of CAUYQV010039552.1, read as the reverse complement.
ACTTTTTGTAGCTGACTCCAATTTATATCTCTGGAAGGTCCCACAGAATGTGAGTAAATGCGCCATTTTAGCATAAGGAGGTACTGCGATGACACCCAGGAGGGGAAATGGGTCTCTCTTAGGAGTATGGCACCTGCTCATAGCAGCTGACACTCCTCCTATCTTTCCTACTTTACAAGCATCACAAAAATAAAATGATTGTTGGGTATGGCGTCTCACACCTATAATCCTAGCACTCTGGGAGGCCAAGATCATGGAAGGATTTCATGATTCAGCATGAGATGAATTCACTTCAAAATGGGAGCACAGTCGTCACCAGATCAGACTCAAACTATTCCCTTCTGTGGGAGTGCTGAATTATCATCTCAGCTTGGGATAGAAGCTTCCAATGAAGTCTTTGTATATCCTCTCATAAATTTGATTACCGATCCCACATGAGAATTTGTGGAAGGTATTATTCATAAAAGTAAAGATTAAATACATAACAATTACCTTGAAAATGAAAAGACTACTGGCAAGGGGGAAAAGCGTGTGTTTCTGTTTTCCTGGAGTGTGACGAGGGCACTTTAATGCTGTGAGTGTTGGGTGTAGGATGAGATGAGTGTATGGACCCTGCTGTCATCGTATGGACCCCAACTTACGAATGACTAAGAACCTCCATGGAGATGTGAGGAAGAACTTGTTCCAAAGGAAAGAAAAGGAAAGAAACAGTGAATAGAGGAGGTGGATGGGGTAGGGACCAGCTCATGAGGAAAGGGAAGGCTAACAATTTAAGACAAATTTGAAATCCTTGTCCTGCCCAGTAGTCCCCACTTTTGCAAGAAGCCCCCCATGTCTTCCAATGAGAAGCAGGCTACGGCAGGCCTGGGGTACCAGGGATGACTGCTTGGGGAAGATTCTCGAAGGCAGCCTCTTATCAGAACATCTCCTAAGCCCCATGGACACCAAGGCCTGTTTGATGTTCTTCCGTTCTTTTTTTCCAAAAATCTCCTGAGATGGATCCTGCCAAATACCATATCTCATTTCAGAGGTAGAGCCTTCTGAGAGCACTCTTTTTCCTTCTTCAATTAACAATTAGTCCCACTTTTTTATTCCTCTGCAAAAGAGCAAGCTGTTAATCAGCCGTATCTTAACAGAAACAGTCTTATTAATTCCCCTTGCATTTTCCCCCAACATTGATGAATTTACATTAAATGAACTTCAGAGTATGTGGTAGGTAGACAGCAGTTAAATGCATTTGTGCATCTGTTTGTCAACTCAGCAGCCATTTTTGAGCCCCTACTATGCGCAGTGATAGCCGTTAACCCTGGACTCAGTCTGTGGCTGGTATGCTTTTGCACACCTTAGTTAACGGCTCTGGGCCTTCCCTCGCTGTGAAATTGTGATGGCAATTCTTAACTGATCATTGCGACAATGGCTTGTGTTAAACTTATAGAATGTCAACTACTTATTACATATTTAAAAAAATGTAAATTTAAATTCAGGGTTGATGCCACATGCAAAAGTTCAGAGAAAAGTATGGTTTGGACTCTGTCCTCTAGGAGCTGGCCCTCTGGCAGGGGCCCAGCGGCTGGGATTTGAGAGGGTCTCCAGTGAGAATAGGGCACTTGGTGGAGGGGGTGTCAGGAATGTCTCCCTCTAGGCATTGCCTATTTGGGGACAGCAGACAATTCAGGAGGAGGTGAAGTGAGAGCCTTAAAGGTAAGGAATTGTCATAGCTGCAAAAGGTGACTATGGAAAGCCCCACCTGTGATGGGGCCAGGCAGGTGGTGGTCTGTTACAAGCACGCATTTCTGCGAAGCCAAACGATTCTCTGTTGACTGGTTGGGGTCCTAGTGTGGATGGCAACACAGGTCCCCCCAGCCCCTCCCCTAAGCTCAGCCTAGGAAGGGAGGTGGCAGGACGTAAAGTTGGTGGCAGGGGACTTTCAGGGCCTATGGAAGGTGCCCCTGCAAGGGTTACACCTGGGGACTCATGGAGGTCATGGGAAAAAGCATTTGGAATTGAACTCCTGGTTGGCTGAATGGCCCCTGTCCTTAGATGCATGGAGATTGGACCCAGGCCCATCTTAGGGAGGGAGCTGGCTCGGCTCTCAGGTTCTCTGTTTCCAGCCTCCTGTTCTTTTTTCAAAGCCCTGGCCTGGCTTGGCAGTTTTTCAGGGAGTCTTGTCAGTCGGTCAGGCTCTGTGGCAACTCTGATTCCCATGGGGGAGAGTTTCTCCAGGATGTTGACAGACAAGAGGTCCCTGGGGGATGACAGTGAGATACGAGGGAGACAGTCCCAGAACAGCACGCTGTGACGTGATAGAAATGAACCAACAGGGTCCCTTGGGGAGTAACACCCCTGGCCACATTGCTGCCCTCCAAGGGCCAGGGTGCATCAATCTTGTAAATAAGGACAAGGTTGGGCGGGTCTCGGGTGGGGCCGTCAGTGTGTGGGTGACATTTGGCACGAATGGTCAATTTGAATGTGTCTTTGCCGCTGCGACTCCTACTCCATTATAGAGAAGGAAACATAGTTTACACAATTCTGTTGGACGCTGTTTTCTCTGTGCTCTTGTGTTACCGTGACTCACCTTACAGGACATTGATATGTGGTTGTAGGCTGTGCGGGGACCTGGACAGAATAACATTTTGAATGGTGACGGGAAGAGAGCTCGCCAGAACTCGGAGGGGAGGCCTGAGGGTGGCTTCCACACCTTCCAGGTGCCAGGTGGCCTCCTGCACATCTGAAAGTCTTGCTCACCACACCACAGAGAGTCAGTCAAGGCAAATGTCATTTTCCTGGGGGACATTATCATTAATGTCCAGCAGACTTAAAAGGTAGAGATTCTGACCGTCAGTTTGTAGATGAGGAAACTGAGGCCCAGAGAGCTTAGGAGACCAGTTTGGGTTTGCAGAAGTTCGGAGGGAAAGAGTTGAATGTAGCTCTTGTTTTTCCCACCATGCTGTGCTTTGTGTTGTTTGAGATCTGTGCATCTCTGTTATAGCCTTTGTTTTCTTAGAACTGGAGTTCCCAAACACATTCTTCTTAGTAAAGTATCACAAGAATGGAGAAGCAAGTATCCAAGGTACTCAACACTAATATGAAGCCAGTAGATGATCTAATACACTCACCAGATAAGAGAAAACCTCAATTCAACTCATGTTGGGGGAGGGGGAATAAGGGAGAGAGGAAAAGGGAAGGGAAGAGGGGATTGGTGTGCTCCCACCTAATAGACACAGTATGAGGATATTGGCACACCTTTTGGGTGCAAGAGGCAACTACCTAACATATGCAAATATTGTAATCTAGCTGTTTGTACCCTCACATAAATGTGAAATTAAAAAAAAAAAAAACCCCAAACAAAAAAGAATTGGAGCTCCCAGCCATCTCTGATGGGGTGAACCCTGTCAGCCACATCTCTAATTGTCTTGCTAACTCTCTAGTCATTTATCCTAAAGTCCCATCAGAGGCGGGCTGTTGCCGACCCTGTTTCCACACCCTGTCACCGCACATTTCCCCAAGCTAGTCTTCCATTTCTGTGCTCCGTTTTTCTTACTGAAAAGCCTGCAAAGACTTTGCAGGAGGCCACTGTCTGCTGCGTATTTGCCTTCTCCGGGCAGAGTTTGCCGCAGAAGTAAAATTTCAAAATCATCCTCCCACGCAATTGTGGCCTGAAGGAGCAGAGCTGTGGTGGGGACAATTTCATTCCTAATAAAGTCAGCACCTGTAGGTCTGTGGCATGTCCGCTGTTAAAAGCCTGGAGAAGTTGCTAGGACTCCTCCACGCCTGCGGAGCGGGTTGCCTTTCTGGGCCTGGGTGGTGAAGTTTGCTCTTCCTGCTGTCACTTGGCACTTCCCCAAGTCTCTTTGGACGGCTTGGCATGATTCCTCCCTGCAGCAATGATGGAAATATGTCAGAGATGTCAAAGGCAATGGCTGTGTCTGCAGAAGGCAGTTGGGAATAAAGCGGCTTCACGTAAAATCTGGTGATTCCCCCAACACATGGGGCTTGCCGATCCAGGGTTTTCCTGGACAGTGTTTAGGACAGAATAAATATTTTCTTTTGTTTTTGAATCAGGTAAAACTATTTTAGATAGAAGCTGGCTACTTTTCATTACGGATTAAACCTGATAACCTATAATTCTTTAGGAGAAAATAAAATAAGTATTTAGAAAAATCAAGTAAAATAATATTTAGATAGAAAGGCATTTCCCCCCTTTCTTTCCCAAACTAACCTCTTTAAGCATACTGTACATTTGTCAAATGCAACTTCCTGCAAATTAATGTAAGAGATTAAATATATCAAATATCGTACTAAAGGCAGACCCGCTGAATCTCATGCGTGTGCACTTTTGTGACTTTCCATCATTGTGTGAAACATGTTCTTCTCATGCACTGTACCCCAAGGAGCACTTACGTGGCATCAGGGTGACTTAAGGTTAGAGCCGCAATCGTAATGTTGTTACTGGCATTGATCTTAGTTTCACATTACCAGTGTCTCCCACCACCGGGTTTTCTTGTTGCTACAAAAGAATAGAAAGAAGAGAAAATAAATTAAAATTATTCACACAGAATTGCCCCGTGTAGATTTTGAATATTTTAAACTCTATCTGAGTGACATGATGGAGAGAGACTGTTTTTCTCCTCATAGCCAAGATTGTTTGCTTTTTTTTTTTTGAAACAGAGCCTCAAGCTGTCCCCCTGGGTAGAGTGCTGTGGCATCACAGCTCACAGCAACCTCCAACTCCTGGGCTCAAGCGAGTCTCCTGCCTCAGCCTCCCAAGTAGCTGGGACCACAGGCGCCTGCCACAATGCCTGGCTATTTTTTGGTTGCAGCTG